>JADRCD010204523.1:0-18427 GCA_019843815.1 Montemys delectorum | reverse complement strand
GATGGGCTAGAAGGAAAGTAAAAGCACTTAAGAACCGATATTAAAAGTAGGTTTTGAAAAATTTAAGCCAACACTGGTCTGCTTTGCCATGAGGAGTCAGTCTAAACAGGGATGACCCGGAGCCTTAAGCCAGTGTCTCCCTACTTATACCCTATCAGTCTGACTGCCAACTGACCCATTTTCTTCTTGGGATGCACTAGGACCAGATCCTGCTAGAGCAGTCAGGCTGGGTTACATTTCTCTATTCTCTAGAGTCAAGAATATGTTTCTTGGCGAAAGAGGATTTTAGCTCAAAGCACACTTTTGCAGGGAGGAATCTCCTATTTGCAGCCAGCATTTGTAGTTTTAAGTCTTGTTGGAAGTTTAAACTTTTGTTCAAACCAGAAGTGCTTTTTATGTAAAAAGTTAGGGCTGTGCAGGATGGAAGAGATGGCTCATTGGCTAAGAGCACCGGTTGCTTTTCCAGAGGACTGGGGTTCAATTCCCAGCATCCACATGGCAGCTCACAGTTGTCTGTAACTCCAGAGCCAAAGTTTCTGACACCTTCACACAGACATATATATGGGCAAAACATAAATTATATATCGGGGCAGGGGGCTTTGCTTTATTCACAGAATCTGTCCTTCCAGTCCTTCCTTTCCTAGGAACCATTTTAAGATCTTAAAGCATCGTACAACCTTACTCCAGCTGAAGGGGCTTTGGCAGTCAATGGCTGCTGGGCTAGAGAGTCAGTTTCTTCAGGGATGTTGCCCCTGGTAAGCTGCCCATGCTCCAGAGGGTGGTCTTATACCCATGCACATATAAGCAGTACTAATTGGACTCAATGATTTCAAAAAGAAAACATGAAATTGGGAACAAGCTGAGGCAGTCTGGTGGGAGTTGGAGGACAGAGTGCAGAGTGGATCTAATCAGAATATATTGTGTAATGTATGAAATTTCCAACTGATAAATAACATATATATATATATATTTAAAAACTCACACACACACCGCTATAGTACCCAGTAATTACAGGGGCAAAATCTCCCTACATGTCTAAATCCTTACAAATTACTGTGGCACACATTTTCCTTACGAAATACAATGTAGCAGAAGTTTTAATTTTCTTCTCTCAGAAATGCATTAGAAATTTCTAAAACCTGCACTTTGCTGAGAAGATTAAAGAGAATAGCTAGTTACATTAAATGTTGGGTCATTGCTCTAGGTCATCAGTTTGGAGTCAGTTCTCATAGGCAGTCACTCTTTGTCAACATCAACTACTCTACAAGAAGTATCATTCAGATTCCATTGCTTATGCGGCTAAAAAGGCTGTAAGTCCCAGAGGAGCAGGATGGGTCCTGCTTCTAGATAAAGTAATGGATGAGTAAGTGAGTGAATGACTGCATGAGTGAGTAAATGAGTGGTTGGGTAAATGAATGAATGAAATGAGTAAGTGAACAAGTGGAATAGATGGGTGGATATATAGGTGGGTAAATGAATGAATGAGCAAGTAAGTAGTGAATGAATGAGATATGAAGGGAATAATTGGAAGTATGGATGAGTAAATGAGTGGATAGCTGAATGGATGGATGGATGGATGAACAAACAAACAAATGTGTTTACTCAGATCCTGGGGTAAGAATCTCGGTTTTCCTTCCTACCTGTTCTCTACTGCTCCCACTGAGACATGTCCCTCTACTTTTATTTCCAGAAAGCTGCTAACACTTAAGAGTTCCAGTGCACCTAACTCCTAGTAAACTATACTATCAGTGTAGCTAGGACACGAGTGATATCAGATGGAAGGCATTATAATTGTTGATCTGAGACAGACAGACTGAAAGGACAGGGGGAGATAAGCTACTGCTTTTGTGAATGAGAATGATCTACATGTGTATTAACTTTGCCTTTTTATCTGCCAGCTTTCTGTAGAGTTCATGAAAGGTGGCCGTGTATTTTAAAAGTTGGGACCTCTGTCACTCCCAAGGGTATATAACACATTCTTTCTAACTCACCTTGTGTTGAAAGGGTATTTGTGTTCCAGTCTGACTGATACCACAGTGAAGTGGATACACACTCATTCTGGGCACAAACGTGTAAAGTAAGCACTTAGGGTAAGACCCTTCATTTTTGGGGTTTTTTTTTGTTTTTTGTTTGTTTGTTTGGTTGGTTGGTTGGTTGGTTTTTCGAGACAGGGTTTCTCTGTGTAGCCCTGGCTGTCCTGGAACTCACTCTGTAGACCAGGCTGGCCTCGAACTCAGAAATCTGCCTGCCTCTGCCTCCCAAGTACTGGGATTAAAGGCATGCATCACCACCGCCTGGCTAAGACCCTTCATTCTTAGATATTGTGTGAGTGTCGTCCTAGACGCCATTCTCCCAACACCCCGAGACACCAGGAAGCATTAGTTGGTTGAATGACCACACCTCTCCATGATGTCATTCTCAAAGGCCTTTTCCAAACAACCTGCATCCGCCTCATGCCCACACCCTGAGAGTCATGCTCACCTGACAAAGGAGTGATTCTCCAGTGCCAGGTGACCAGAGACGTCATCTCACACTGGGACCAAATATCTTCCCTCTAATATTACATGGGGCCTCGGGGTCCTTTTCCTCTCTGCTCTGCTGCCATGGGAATTTTGACTCAACTTTCCAGATTATTCTTAGTTTTTTCCAAGTCAAAGAGAATAAAGGACTGTGTTTTACTAGCAGCCCACAGGCAAATGTGTTTAGGGGCCTTTGGTAAAATCTTAGAGACTACATGTTTAAGAAAAGGTCAACTATCTTCATCTATGCTTGAACTAGGTTAGGCCTCTTTGTAGAATGCTATCAGACTTCTTCACTATCTTAATGTTCAATTTTTCTTACTCCCTCAGTAGTGATGGAATGTAACATGAAGTCTTTGGACTTACGGACACTAAAGACATTAACGTGTAAGAATTGTCTGCAGTATATTTTTTGTCTAACAAAAGAAGAGTCACTGGATAAATTATCAATAACCAGGATTTGCTCTTACTGATGGTACAAAACAATTGAAGCTATTGGCAATTTGATTGGAAATCCAGGGCATAGAGGTGCCGGTGGGTTGGTTTGGTGCTGCTGTATATCCAAATGCTAAGTCCTGGCTCCTGAGATCTGGTTGCCCCTGATGAAGAACTCATCATATACAACAAGTGATTCTATGTAGCCTTTCTCCCCAAGTTAACTGGTCGATAAAAGGCTAAAGCCTGTGGTTTGCTGCCTGCGGTAGACAGAGGTGGGCAGGTTTTCAGTTAGATGGTTATAGGGAGAGAGAGGAGAAAAAAGGGACATGGGAAAGGGGAAGCAGCCATGCGAGGACATGGACTGTGAGCATGTAGCCAGGAGAAAGAGCAGATAACAAGGGGTGCATAGCTGGGATATGAGTTAGAGTAACTCCAAAACCTGCCCAATGTAGGCTTCCAGCTTGTAGATGAAATAATTGGCTGTGTCTTTCATACAGGCCAGCTATAACTTATAATTCCATTTACATAGAGGCATAACTCTATGGGATTCAAATGACATACAGTCTAGTCTTCCCAGCAACTTACAGGGGCTTCCTGGGCTTTGACAATGTTCTGAGGTATTTCTACTCTTGCTAAAATTATCTTTTTCACTTGCTTTTGAATTAACGTTGGAGAAAACCATTATATGGAACATCTTTCAGCAGATATATTTCTGTTAGATCTCAAACCCAGGACAAACAGCTGACTGAGGCGCCTATTTAATACATCAAAGCAGATCTGGCCCTCCAGGTTCTCAGCCCCTAACTGTTACATCCCCTACCCCTTGCCCTAAACTTAGGTCTAACCTGAGTTTTTACCATCCTTGGAAGCCTGCATTTGCCAGGTTTATGAGTCTGCTCCCCCACTGACCCCCGTTGCTTGGAACCAAGTGACGAAGTCTAGACGAAGAGACACAACCACAAGACTCTGGAACCCCGCTGGAAGGGATCTCACACCATGGTCCTGGCCTACGGCTGTTAAGGTAGATGGGACCAGAAAGTAGATACACCACTCCAATGTTAAGCCTGCCAGGAGAGAGACAATCCAGCAGGTGAGATCCGAGCCGAGGAGATTTCCAGACAAACAGACACAAGAGTGATGGAAGGTCACCCCGCACCCTGTCGATCTGCTGAAGCTGCGATGACTCCAACACTCATGACCCTGCTTGCTTGCTGCTTATGCTTTGCTGCACCCGCCCATAGCCCCCTTGTTTTCATCTGAGTACCCCCAGGGGCAATACAATAAGTTCACAGTGGCTGGCAAGAAGGCCAATTGTATTGTCAGTTCTTAACTCTTCTCTCCCCAGGCTTAGCACAGAACTGTTGGTTGCTGGACAGGGACTCTGTGTTGGAAATAAGCTACCCCCAGCCTATTTCCACCTCTGCAACCATACTGTAACCCCTACTGTGGCAGGACACATGCTGCCCCCCGAGAATGCTTGGTGAGCTTCTACCTCAGGGCTTACTCTATGCATTTATGACATGGTTGTAAATATGACTGAGGGTTTTTATGTTCTAATACAGCTTGTATCCAAAGTGACTTATTACTCCAGGGAAGACATCTTCAATCAGCTAGCATCTCCAGACAAGTTAAAAGCCTGGGTGGCCGTTCCCTCTGTGTGACTAGGTTCTCTCCTTGGAATAGGGGGGGCTGGAGCTGCTAGTGGAGGGGCCTCAGCCCTGACACTCCATGATAACACATCCAAGGCCCTACGAATAGCAATCAATGCAGATATACAGGAGATGGAAAAATCCATCATGGCCCTGCAGGACTCCCTTTCCTCCCTGGCAGAAGGAGTCTTACAGAACAGAAGAGGCCTAGACTTGCTGTTCCTCCAGCAGAGAAGACTCTGTGCAGCCTGAGGTGAGGAAGGCTGTTTCTATGTTGACCACTCAGGAGTGGTCAAAGAATCCAAGGCCTTAGTCAGAAAGAGACTACAAGACAGATCCTACTGATGTTAGCTTTGACTTGTGGTCCCTGCATAATCAATGCTTTAGTTAGGTTTGTTAAGGAACAGAATTATTCTCCAACAACCATACCATCTCATAGAAACAGCTCAAGGATTCAGAATGGCCCAGAACTGAGGGGAGAAATGAGAAGGAGAGGCTGACTCCATGACAGGCTTCAAATGGGCAGCTTAGGACTGGGCAAGTCCAGGCCTCAGGAGCTGCCCCACCCCTCACCTGGCCTGAGGCAAGGACCATGGGTCAGCCACAGTTTCCAGACTTCCTCAGCAAGTTTCCAGACCTCACATCCCAGTAATGGAATGTCCCTAGAGATGGAGCAAGATAAAGGTCACCCACCCTGGAATCCCCTACTGTACTTTAAATCAGTCCTGAGAGCTCACTTGATGGTCTCTCTGTCTTGGTAATGGGAGACCCCAGCATACTGTACTTTTACAGAATAAAATACTCTTTGTGTTTACATATTATAAGTCCTGGGTGTCATTCTACCACAAATCCTGGACCCTTACAGAAATAGTCACATCCTTCCTTTTTTTATGTCGTTTTTCACTCAGTTTCCATCCTTCAGCTCTCTGCAGAAGGAGGCTCCACCCCTTGTTGAGTCTGCATGGCAGCTGCAGAGGACAATTTGTCCACACTTTGAGAAGGAAAGGAAAGTCGTTTGCATTGTCCCCTGATGCCCTTTTCAGGTGCAGGGGAGGCTTCCTCGAGTTTTTGTTCATCATCATGAATCTTTTTGGGTTTTCTCTACACAGACATAGGAAGTGGAGCATAAATCTGTCTCCCTTCTTCAGGAGCCATTGACTTATCCGTGTCCAGAACCGTGGTCTTGCTCTTTAGTTTCAATTCTCTAGAATAAGCACCAGAAATATCCTTGGAAAACAGATGCAAAGCTGTGCTACCTCAGAGCAGCCCTTTCCATGGAAAGGAAGCGTCTCTCTTCATCTGTCTCCCTTAAAATGCACTCTGTTACTTGGAAGGCCTTCAAAGGTGCAAGTGTTATCTCTAAGTGGCAGTATTTTGTATGGTATTTTGGAACATTGTTTTCTCCTATGCATTTCTCCCATGCACCAATGTAAACGTATTTTTATAATTTGAAAAATAAAACTAGTCTTAGAAAAAGAAAACAGAAATGCACGAGGCTGCAGGGGATTAGGTGCTGCTGGCCTGTTTCTCCAAAGGATAGCCTGCAGTCTTGCTGGAAACTCACTTGTCAATGGGTGTCAGGAACATTAAAAAGGTCTACTCTCAATGGCCTTTTGCTGTGTATACAAAACTAAAGAAGTAAATATGCAAAGATTTGCATTTTAACATATGCATCTTATTTTTGTCTTTAATGTTGGGTTTCAGACCCAGGATAAGGGGCTGAGATTCACATTTTACTTTACAAAGCAGACCTGGCTTCCAGGTTCTCCTCTGTCCCTACCTGGCTTACTCCACCCCCAACCTTGAACTCTCTTGACTTTCCCCCAGGGGCTCTTCCCTATATAATCCAGGTCTACCTGCTCTTTTTACCTCTTTCTCTCTCTCTCTGTCTCTCTCTCTCTCTCTCTCTCTCTCTCTCTCTCTCTCTCTCTCTCTCTCTCCCTTTCCCCCCTTTCTGCATGCATGCACACACACTTACTCTTTCTCTCTCTCTGCCTCCTTTTTTCTCCCTCCCCATGACAATAAACCTGACTATATATACTTTTCTCTGGAAGAATTGGCTCATTTTTACAATCGGAGAAATCGCTTATCGTATAATATTGTAACGTTGCAGGGGATTATGACAGAGAAGGTAAATAAGAGAAAGTGTTATAGTGTTCCAGAAGAGAAAAACCTCACAAGAGGCCTGAATAAGTAGAATGGGGTTCTTATTAACCGCAGGAAGGACTGTCCCAAGCAGATGAGGAGGAAGGGAAATAGACTTGACCACCAGTTGACTAGGGTTTTTAAGGAGAGAGAGAGAGAGAGAGAGAGAGAGAGAGAGAGAGAGAGAGAGAGAGAGGTGACTGTGAGGATATAGAAACACCGCTAGGTGACAGTTAAATGTTCAGGCAGGTAACTTTTAGCTCAGGGTTACACTGTATAGAAATAATGCTTTATCTTAGGAATTTAGGGCTAGTCCAGAGATCAGTTTTATCTAAGATAGTTGTATCACTCAAAGTATTCTTAGGAATCCTTTCATGAGATGGTATAACTATACTTCAGTAGCCTACTACAGTGGTAGAGCAACATCATATGATTAAACGATATGGAGTTCGTATGAACAATGATATAAATATTCTTATAAAGTCTTGGAATATGCTCAAAGAGTGTTATGAAATAAAGGCAAGTTACAGAATTTTATGTGAACTGTCTCATTGTTTTGTGTTTAGTGCAGAGCCTCGGCTAACCTTGAACCTGTAGTCATCCTCTGCCTAAGACTCTTTTTGTTTCTGTTTAAAAAGAAAAACATCAGCTGGGTGGTGGTGGCGCACGCCTTTAATCCCAGCACTTGGGAGGCAGAGGCAGGCGAATTTCTGAGTTCGAGGCCAGCCTGGTCTACAGAGTGAGTTCCAAGACAGTCAAGGCTACACAGAGAAACCCTGTCTCGAAAAAAACCAAAAAGAAAAAAGAAAAAAAGAAAAAGATCATGCACAACATCTTTAAAATTCTTTCTTGACTTATCTGTTTTGTTTTGTTTTGTTTTTTCTGGTTTTTGGTTTTTTGAGACGGGGTTTCTCTGAGTAGCCCTGGCTGTCCTGGAACTCACTCTGTAGACCAGGCTGGCCTCGAATTCAGAAATCTGCCTACCTATGCCTCCCAAGTGCTGGGATTAAAGGTGTGCGCCACCACAGTCCGGCGACTTATCTGTATTTTTGAACATTGAGAATTAACATGATCTGCTTAAAATTAAATCTTAACATAAATGAAAATGTCAACTAGAAGTACATACTTTATAAAAATAGATACACACACACACACACACACACACACACACACACACACACCAAAACCAAAAACTAACAAAAACTTGTTTGGTTTTTATTGAATAATAAATAAATAAGTAAGTAAATAAAGCAGTTTCTAGGAGTGTGCAGCCCTATGTGACCCAGCCATCTTCATCTTGAACTGTGAGATCTATTGGGACATCTGAGAAAGATTTTCTCATTTCCTTCACTATGCTTCTTCATAGAAACTTCATGTGAAAATCCAAGGGCCACAGTTTGTGGACATGTTTCAGGTTTTTATTTTCAGGCTCCGTATGTGGCTTCCTCTTCAGTGTTTTCTAGATTGATTGAGAAAAAAAAAAAAAATCAACGCAGTAAAGAAACCAAAATAGCTGCTCCCGTGGGTGAAAAAAGGAAAAGTTTATCCAAACTGCCAAGACTGTCTCCCAGAAAGAGGAGAGAAGTAGGGCTGGGGGTGGGATCCGGGTTCTATGGGAATGAGGACTTGGGAGGTAGACAGCCTGTGAACTAGGGTAGGTGATTGTGAGTAAAGACTGAGGGGACTTAGAGGCTAGAGCTGCTCCTGAGGAGCGAACAGCGCCACAGTCATATTAATCTAGGGCTACAAATCACCAGACATGAAGACAATGTCTCCTTTTAGTAAGTAGAAACTTTCTTCAAGCCCCGGAGGGAATGCTGGCTTTTGCCTAAACACCTTACTTTGGGAAAGAGAATTTCTTGAGGGACCTGCCATAGATGAGTGAGATTTAGCTCTATATAAGGGGAGAACGAGGAAAATATATTTAAACACGTTTGATCCAGAGATAGAATGTCACTCTGACTTAGTCACTCGAGAATTACAAGTGAGCTGTAATTTTCGTTGAAAGTGAAATCAGTATGATTTAACACATTCCCTTTTTATGGAAGATTATGTTTCACAGCCCGTAAGGAGATTGCAAGTGACAGGAAAAGTAACATTCTCAGCAGCCCGATTTTATGATGAAAAAGCCTATTTAGGTCTGTATTTTACAGAAGCAAAAGACATCTTCAAGGCAGGACAGCCTCAAAAGCAAACTCAGTGGAAAGAGCCTAGAGCCAGTGCCGCGTGTGCGGACCTCAGACAAACAAAACCCGACTCTTCTTTTGCCTGTTGCTTTGTCTTTTCCATAACCCCAAGAAAGACTGCTCAATAGCCTACTGCTACTCCTGGCCTTGGTTGGTGAGTTTCCCCTCCATCTAATGGCTGCGTCTCTCGTCTTTATGTTTTATACCTAAAGTTTCTTCGAAGACTTGAGAGCCTCCATTAAGAGACCATGCTATGATTTGTAATCTTGTTTTGAAACTCTGAAAAACTAGAAATAAAGAATTTTGTTTCTTTATTTTATGAATCAGGTAGCTGCTAAATTAGGGGATTTTGTTAGAGGCATCATTTTGTGGTAGTATTGTTGACTAAATATTTTGTTTTGTTTGTTTTTTGTTTTGTTTTGTTTGTTTTTTGTTTTGTTTTGTTTGTTTTCTGTTTCGGTTTGATTGTTGCTGTACAGGTGGGGGTGGTTCGGGTTTTGTTTGCTTACTTTCTTGTTTATTTGTTGAGACAAGCTCTCACTATGTAGCCCTGGCTATCCTGAAACTCTGTATATTAGATCAGGCTAGCCTCCAGGTTCAAAGGTATCTGCATGCTCTGTTTCCTGAATGCTGGGATTAAAGACGTGTGCCACCATACCTGATTTTGTTGTTTACTGTTTGGGGAGATTTGGGTTGTTGTTGTTGTTGTTGTTGTTGTTGTAATAGTAGTTAGTTAGTTAGTTAGTTAATTAGGTTCTTTGTTTGTTGATTTTTTTAAAAATTATTTTCTTAGCCAGGTGGTGGTGGCACATGCCTGTAATCCCATTATTTAGAAGGCAGAGAGAGGCAGGTGGATCTCTATGAGTTCAAGGTCAGCCTGGTCTGCAGAGCTCCAGGATAGCTAGGGACACACTATAACCCTGTTTTGAAAAATACAAACAACAAAAACAAACAAACAATTTTTTTTCCTTTTTAGTCGAACATACCATAAAAATGTTTGGAAAAGGTGAGATTCAAGAAGTATATGGGGTTTCTGTATTGAGAATATTTTCAGTGTGTTTTTTTTTAAAAAACACAACCAAGTTATCTCATTCCAGAGAGAAAACTGAACTAATTTTGTCCCTGAAGACTTGATTAGGATGTAGATGCCTACATAAAACTTGGCATCTTCTTTTATAAAAATATGTCTGTGAATAAAAGTATTTTATGTCAAAAAATCAATAAAAATATTACTTCTTTTTAAAACATTAGTTTGGGGGTGAGGCACAAGAAATTCTTTTCTCTCCCTGAAATAGGATCCCATTGTTTACAACTTGCCAAGCTGGTGTTGACTCAAGAAATCTCCTGCTCCAGCCTCCCCTACGTACATGTACATGTGCAATGTAGACTACAGGTCCATGTCACAGGCCTGGCCGTGCCTTCTCTTTCATCTTCTTCCTCTTCTCCTCATAGGTATAGATAATTTAGATAATTTATACTCTAATTGTCAAAAGGCAATCCACTGCATATTAGAAGGAAATAAAGAAATGCATTATATTTGTGCAATAGCAAACTGCACTTAAGAAAGCTAGGACTTTTGAGACAATTGTCAGTGCAGGCTGGGTAGATCTCTTATATGCAGGCTGTAAACACCCCTCCGATTTACCTTGAGGGATTGTAGTGAACACCCTACCTCCGTCTTAGGCTTGAAAGCCATCTTAGCATAAACACAGACTAGGCTCATTCCTGTTCGTGATTAAACCTCTATTTCTCAAGGACTGGGCTACGCCCACCTGGAACCTTAACTACAAGGGGCTCTGTACTGCTTGTCTCAGGAAATGGCAATCATGCCTTTGTCTCAAAAACTTAGTATAGCCATCTTGCAAACCTATTTTTGTTTCAAAAGCTTGTTATGACTACCTATTGTTGTTATGAAATATAATGGGAGGAGGAGATACCTCACAGGCCTGTGCAAGGTGTGCTCCTTAGTAATTACGCCATGCAACAGATCTGATATAAAGGGGGCTTTGGGGGAAAGAGAGAGGAGTGAGGACCTAGAGAAGGGGTAGAAACAGACAAGTGGATATGCAGACCGACACACAGACTGACAGGCAGGCAGAGCGCAGCTGGGAACACTATGGGGACAAAGAGAGCTGGAGTGGTGGCAGTCCTTTTATAAGCAGCCTGTCTGGTACCTTGGAGGCAGTGGCAAGTGAAGACATAAGCTGTTGCTAGGTCCCTGGAAGGAGCCTGGTGGGATCACCCGTGAGCGAACAGCTTTTGTGCCCATCTTACAATCGTGTCTTTGCTTCAAGAGATCACTGACCTGCTATGCTCATGGTCTGCTCCTGTAACCCCACCTACTTTGCCTGCCAAATCCCTCTCATCTGGAAGCTCCCTATCTATGAGCTATAAAAACCTTGTCTTTCTCACAGCCAATGTTGATCTCTTGTACACAGGAGAATACCTATGTAAAGATAAAAAAGATTAGTTAATTTGGTCATGATGACTTTGGTCTGTGGTCTTTCTCCTTGAATGTTTGGGATTAACAATTGTCCCACACACTGACTCCAATCCACTGCCACCATTTTCACCAGGACAGGTATATGGTTCAGCTCTGATCAATCAATAGATGACTCCTAACATCTAGACACAATGTTGGGTCAAGACCATACAAGAATGAAATAGGTCATACTTCGTTTTTAAGAAGGGTATGATAGGTAGAGGAGAGTGAAGGGAGAATTTCAGGTTGTTAATGATTCAGGCTGGTGATGTTGTTCTGGGAAGATTCTGGAAACTAGGAAGGCAGGGACCAGTTAGAGGAAGTATAGGATGCATGTCACAGGTCTTTGGCCATGTCCTATCCTGCTTTTTGTGCTTCCTGGTCAGCCATAAAGTGAACAGCAACCCTATGCTTCAGGCTTCTGCTGCCATGATGTATCCAGGTACATGAAGCCAGGCCACCATGGACTGAAACCTGAAGCCAAATTAAATCACTTCTCTTCTAAGTTGTTTGTATCTGGTATTTTGTCATAGTAAGGCAAGATTAACCAGTACTATATCACGTGACCCCAGTTAAGTCTCCCTGCCTTTCTGGGCCTTAATTTCCCTATATAAAATGAAGAACTTGGTGTCCTCATTTCCCTTCTGTTGCTGTGATAAACACGAACCCCAAAAGCAGCTTATGAAAGAAAGGGTTTATTTCATCTTCTGCTTCCTAGTTAACTGTCCGACAGTAAGGGAAGTCAGTGCAGAGCTCACTCAGGAACTCAAGCACATACCAGAAAGGACAGCTGCTTCCTGGCTTGCTCTCTGTTCATGCTCAGGAAGTTCTCTAGTTTTCCATACACAGCCCAGACCTGCCTGCCTAGGGATGTTGCCACCCACAGTGGGCAAGGCCCTCCCACATCAACCAAGAGAGACAATCTCTTATATACATGACCACAGGCCAACCCAATCTGGGCAATTCTTTCTTTCTTTCCTTCTTTCTTTCCTTCTTTCTTTCTCTCTTTCTTTGTTTTCCCTTTTTCTTTTTCTCTTTTTTCTTTCTCTTTTCTTTTTTTTTTTTATTTTTAAGGGAATCAAGGAAGGGTAGAGTTTCAGGTCCAAACCTTTTTTTTTTTTTTTAAGATTTATTTATTTATTTTAGTATGTGAGTACACTATAGCTGTACAGATGGTTGTGAGCCTTCATGTGATTATTGGAAATTGTATTTAGGACCTCTGCTCACTCCGGTCAACCCTACTCATTCAGTCCTTGCTCGCTCCAGCCCAAAGATTTATTTATTTTTATACATAAGTACACTGTAGCTGTCTTCAGAAGCACCAGAAGAAGGCATCAGATCTCATTATAGGGTGGTTGTGAGCCACCATGTGGTTGCTGGGATTTGAACTCAGGACCTTTGGAAGAGCAGTCAGTGTTCTTACCTGCTGAGCCATCTCGCCAGTCCTGGGCAATTCTTTAGTTGAGTAGGTCTCTCTTCTATAGTATGCTTTGGTTAACAATGAAAGCTAACTGGGACATTCAGAGGAACTGTAACTAGGGTTTGTTGTGATTAAAATTATGCTGGGGTTTGCTATACTCCCTCTTGCCTTTAAAAATCAATTAGGGGTTTCTACCCCACTTTAGATGATATTATTCCCTGGTAAAGGACACAGGAACCTTTAGATTTATAATAAGCTGGGCAGATATCAACCCCCTAAGCTATTTTGTCTATTTCCATGTGGTGATCTTCAAGATATCACTTGCCATGTTTTGCCTGGGCCGCTCCTACTCCATCAGGCCAGCCTTCATGGCCATGAGCTCATGATCCACCTATCTCATGGCAACTTCCTTCTTTCTTCCTCTCTCTTCCTCCTGTCCCTATCTCAAATCTCAAGCACAGGAGTCTTTGCTCTGCCCGATCTTTTCTGCCCAGCCCAGACTGTAGGCATCTTTATTAACCAATCAGGGATAACTTGAGGGGCAAGGTTTACATAGCATCATTTGGTGTCTGTGAGAATTCACTTGTTTTAGTATTAAGGAAACCAGGTCTTGGGATACAGTATCTAGCATTTGAATACACAGCAACACCAGAACAACCCCCTACAAGAGTTTCCTAGGGTCTTTTCCTCCCTAAATCCAAGAAACTAGTTGAAGCTTAGAATTCCAATAGTTATGTAAATACATCTTTGTTGGCCACCTAAAAACTCACAACTGCTAATCCTGGGGAAAACATTCCCTATCTGCTTTTAAAATACCCATAGTACTTAATTTGAAGTAGAACGGTCCCTTATTCTACTGTGATATAGAGGCGTCACCTTCCCTTTCCCAATCATTAATGGCTTATTCTCTTTAATGACAATTAATCAGAAAATGCATCTCTTTTCACTTTGCACTTCCTGTCCCCTAAAAAAGTTCTCCTATGAACATCTGCCCCAGTGACTCCAGTGGGAAGAAATTGTTTCTACCAACTTCTGCCCAGTGACTCCAGTGGGAGAAACAAAGTTTCTATGAACTTCTGCTCAGTGACTCCAGTGGAAAGAAACAATGTTTCATTCATTTTTATTTTTATTTCCACAATATCTCAGAATTCAAAAGTAGAATGAATGAATGAATGAATGAATGAATGAATGAACAGGAGGGGAAAGTGCCACAGTTACATGTCAGAATCCAGTTTGAGGACTCTCCTTGTGTAAGAGTCCATGATTTGCTGAAGAATGATACCCAGGACTCAATTAGTATGTTAATCGCAAAGAGTGTTTTATTCTGCAGAAGTCCAGCATGCTGAGATCTCCCCATTACCAAGATAGAGAGATAACCAAGTGAGCCGGCAGGCCTGATTTAAAGCACATTAGGGAATCCTGGGGTAGGTGACCTCTATGTTAATCTGTTGGTTCTATCTCTAGGGATATTGCATTACAAAAGTTGAATACCAAAGTGGCTGGAAACTAGCCTTCTCACTTGCTCCTTCAATCCTGTCTGTGAGGATGGTCCTGGCCATCTTAAAACTGAAAGAAAAAGGTGGCTTTTATGTCATGAATGAGCTGTATTAATTGCAGACCTGCTGTTGTGACTAGTCTATCTAGTTTTTCCAGATGATCCCATTGTGAAGAATTCTATAACCAATATCAAAGCTACTGCAAAGGCTTAGATCTACTATACCAGCCTAGAACCAAGTAGCCAGCTTTGGTGGTTTGAATATGTTTGGCCCAGGGAGTGGCACTATTAGGAGGTGTGGCCTTGTTGGAGTAGGTATTGCCTTGTTGGAGAAAGTGTGTCACTGTAGGGGTGGGCTTTGAGACCCTCCTCCTAGCTATCTAAAAGACAGTCTTCTCCTGGCTTCCTTTGGATGAAGATGGAGAACTCTCATCTCCTCCTGCTCATGCCTGCCTGGAAGCTGCCATGCTTCCACCTTCATGATCATGGACTGGATCTCTGAATCTGCAAATCAGTCCCAATTAAATGTTGTCCTTTATAAGAGTTGCATTGGTCGTGGTGTCTCTTCACAACAATGGAAACCCTAAGAAGTCAGCATTCTTCCATCTCTAGACAAGAGAAATGTCAAGGAGCCTGCTAAAGTTACCATCCTTCTAGATTGGCAAGGAAGATGGCTTTTTCTGGGAAATGGTGGCCTTCAGGCTACCCGGTAAATTCTCTCTGCTGTAACTGAAACTGAATTTTTTACTGACAGAGCATACCAGTAACAGCCAGGGATGAAGGTCTCCTGGGTCAGACTTGGTACTGATCAGTAAACTACTTGATTATTCAGGGTCCTTTGTGTGTTGGTTCTTCCCAACCAACAAACACAGTGGGAGAGTTCAGGGCAACACTGACACACACAGTTGAGTCATTGACTGCTCCTCATCTAAGCATCTGTTGCCTGCTTTTCTCTTCATGTGAAATGAAGTCATTTTGGGGCTTTAAAACAAAATGAATAGAAAACTAAAGATATTCGTTCATCTTGCAGACTGTTAGAGTCGTTGGAGCCCCAGTGGGTCATTCCTAATTGAGACTTATTTGATTGATTACTTGTTCATTACAACCCCACCTTATAATAAAGGAGCAGAAAGCAGAATTATAACAATCTTGGTTATACCAAAAAATTAAAAATTAAAAATTAAAAAATAAAAACAAAATGCTTATGCTGCCCCTCTCTCCTTTAAATGTCATACTGTTGAAATAATGGTTCTCCCCAAATTAGAATTTCCTCCAAAATCTTAAGCTGGAGGGAACAGATTGAAGCCTAGTGCTAGCCAGAAAAGGATATTGTGCCCAAGGAATAGATTCCATACAGTAGAATACCTTCTCAGGTCACCTTGTAGGATAGACGGAGCTAAGACAGTGATGACTGACAGGACCATACCCTGACCAGGGCTGCTTGGTTGTATATACCACTGCTCCTTCATGTAAACCTATGCCTTACAGCATTCCAGGACCCAGAATTGGACTGGGGAGGGGGGGTAGAGCCACCAAACATCTTTGTTCCCATTCCCAATGAGGCCATATTGAGTAATTGTCTTTCTCTCCTTTTCAGTGACTCTTACCTGTCTGTCTAACTGGCCTGTGATAATGGGCAGTTAAGCCTAGCTTCTTAGGATTATCAGGGCTCAGGCTCTGATCCTGAAACCTGTTAGACACTTGGCACCAGCAGGTCACCACAAACTCCCTGTAATTCCTCCATTTTGGTCAATGCCCTTAGGTTATCTGGTAGTCTGTAAAATTTAGTCTTATGTCATCCATGAAAATAAGTAAAGGTTTTTTTTGTTTTGTGTGTATGTGTGTGTGTGTGTGTGTGTGTGCATGTGTGTGTGTGTTTATTCTGTTCAAAGTTCAATCATTTTTAAAATTTGTCTTATTAATTTTATGTTTTAATCTTCTTTTTTAAAGATTTATTTATTGTTATATGTAACTACACTGTAGCTATCTTTAGACATGCCAGAAGAGGACATCCGATCTCATTACAGATGGTGGTGAGCCACCATGTGGTTGCTAGTATTTGAACTCAGGACCTTCGGAAGAGTAGTCAGTGCCCTTAACCACTGAGCCATCTCTCCAGCCCTGTTTTAATCTTCGCAAAGGCAGAGTTTCCTTACATTTTGTTCAATTTCTATCGCTATGCCATAGGTATCATAGATGGTCGAATGAATGAATGAGTAGGTGATTGAATGCATGCACAAGAAAATAGTATTTCTGTGCCAAGACACTAATGAAAACCTACACTAAATTTGTACTTTAGGTCATGTACAGGTTTTGGTGTCAAGTCATGTATTTGCTTGGTTGATTTGGTTTTTGGAGAAATGGCTTCTCTGTGTCACCCTGGTCTGTCATGGAACTCACTATAGAACAGGCTGGCCTTGAACTCACAGAGATACAAAAACCTCTGCTGGGATTAAAGACGTGTGCCGCCATACCCAGCAAGCCAAGTGTTTGTTCAAGATAAGGATTCTACAAGTGATGTGATTAAGGGACTTTGTAGATTCTTTGACAATGCTAGTTTCCAAGGTGAGAAGTTGTAGAAAAGGCCTTTAATCCCATCACTTGAGAGACAGAGGCAGGCAGACCTCTGAGTTTGAGATCAGCCTGGTCTACATTCCAACTCCAGGATAGCCAGGGCTACACAGAGAAACTCTGTTTCAAAAACAAACAAACAAACAAACAAAAAACCCTGCTAGTTACAGAAAGTGAAAAATGTACCTACAAAAATACCTCTGTATTTTAATACTGAAGATGCCCAACTATTACCAAGTATTCAGGTCCACACCTTAGTTTCTAAGTAGGAAACAGAAATTTATAATGGAAAAAAATCTTTATTGTGTTTGGCCAAACAAGACAGAAAGAACTAAATTTCTCTCTGCTGTGCCCATAGAAGTACCTACATTTATAGAAACCCAAGACGCAAAGGACAGAAGAAAACCTGTGAGACATTTTAATGCAGACTTTTCTCAGGGCAGAGAGACTTGAGCCCATGCTGCCCCACTGTCTCCATTCTCAGCATGGAGGGATTACTGTAGTTTTAGAAATTATACTGCCACAAAGCAACATATCTGAGTCTGTTAACTATGCCGAGCATTTTCAAAGGCCTGAAGGTCTAGTGTTTGTCTCTTAAAGAGATTGAAGATGAAAAGTCACACAGATTACTAGTGTAGACCAACCAGGAAACCCATTCATGAGTCAGGAAAGGTTGAGCCAAGAGGCTCTTGAGTTCAAGGCCATTCTGGGCTACATAGTGGGACCCTGTCAATGGATAGGTAACTAAATAAATAAATCAGGGAGAAGACCCTGGTGGTGACAGGAAGAGAGCCTTGCATTTCTTCAGCAACCTCAGGGCTGGGAACAAACCGTTACTGGAATGGCTGCCAGTTTGCTCACTCAGCTACTTAAAAGAGTCCTCCACACAAAGTCAGAAACACACCCAAACCGATCTTAGTCCATCTGTATTGCTGTAATGAAGTACTTGAGATGGGTAACTTTTAAAGGAAAGACTTTTATCTCTCCTGGTTGTTTAGACCAGTAAGTCTACAGCCATGTGGGCCACATCTGCTGCTGGTTCTGTCTGCTTCCTCACACGGTTGAGTTGATGATGGGTAAACTAACCCAGCGCCTGTGTGCTGCTTTCTGTGTCTTTCCCCATCACTGAGGAGAGGCTCCTCTCAGCCCAATTGCCTCTAATGGCCCCACGGATTAATGCTGTCACGGTGACCGAATCTGGAGGTGGAAGGACACATTCAAACCGTAAGTACACACATAAAAAAAATGTGTTTGAATGATTTGGTTATTTGAAAAGAGGAAGTTCTCATGATTGGCTAACTTTTGGGCTATTGCAGAGTCTAGTGAACTCTCGTCATCTGAAAAGGAAAACCTCTTTTGCTGAAAACATTTCTCTGATCTCTTGGGTGAATGCGTTTAGTCACATCAGATATGCAGTAGATGAGCTGAGATCACAAAGGGATTCCATGAATGCAGGGAAAGATAAATTGTTAAGGATAAAGATGCCTGGTCTGAATGTCTCTGGTTTAATTTTCTTAAACAA
>JADRCD010204522.1:18982-42594 GCA_019843815.1 Montemys delectorum | reverse complement strand
CTCTCTCTCTCTCTCTCTCTCTCTCTCTCTCTCTCTCTCTCTCTCTCCTCTCTTTCTCCCAGGGTTGACCTGTTTGCTGCACTGCACCTTAATTAAAAAGGAGGCAATGTATAAATGAGTTATTATTTTTTTTATTAGGTATTTTCTTTATTTACATGTCAATTTCTCCTTTCCCAGTTTCCCCTCCAAGAAACAAACAATCAAAAACAAGAACAAACTTCTGTTGCCTCCCCCTTCCCCATGCCTGCCACCCCACCCTCTCCCACTTATTGTCCCTGGCATTCCCCTACACTGGGGCACAGAACCTAAACAGGGCCAAGGACCTCTCCTCCTATTGATGATCAACTTTGCAATCCTCTATTATACAGATGCTGCCAAAACCATCAGTCTCACCATGTATAGTCCTTGGTTGCCGGTTGGGTAAATGAGTTATTTTATTGTAGGAAGTAAAAATATGCTGGTTAAGTAAATGGAAGAAAAGGAGGGGAAGGAGAGAGAGAGAAAGGAGAGGAAGAAAGCAAGAGAAGAGAACAAAGAGAAAGAGAGGAGGCAGAAGAGTAAGAGAGCAAGAGGAGAATGATAAAAGTAGGAGAGTGAGAGGAAGTAAGAGGAGAAGATTAAGGGAGGAAGAGAACAAGAGGAGGGGGCAAACCACCCCTTTTATTGTATGGGGCGTGGCATGCCTGGCTTGTGGTCAGATGACTGGGTGTAAGGTCCAGCTAAAATGCTGGGAGCTTGAGGCATTGTCTGCCTAATAGAGGACACATTGCCTGCAGGGGCAGCTGTGAGGGGTCTGGACTAAAATCTGAGCCATCATCTCAGGAGCTATCATTGAACTCCTACCGTCCCTTGTGAAAAAATTTACTTTGTTCAGTGGGTCTCCAGGGTTTTCAGGTGGCTGTTCTACTGGAACCAGGCTGTCAGAACTGCCCACTGCCCCACAGTCTTCCTGTTGGAGGTGGGCTCTATTAGTTCTCTCTCCCTACCGTTGGACATCTCATCTAAGGTCCCTCCCTTTGAGTCCTGAGAATATCTCACCTCCCAGGTCTCTGGTGCATTCTGGAAGGTTCTCCCCAATCTCCTACCTCCTGAGATTGCCTGTTTCAATTCTTTCTGCTGGCCCTCAGGGCTTCAGTTCTCTTCCCTCACCCAATAAATAGAAATAGAGTAGGGTGTGGGCCTGTGTCTCTCTGCTGAGGACTGGGGCTCTCTGCCACTGACACCTGAGTCTCTCTCTGCTGGGGCCTGGAGCTGCACAGTGGGTTTGTTAAAAGGAGGAAATGCATAATCATGAGATATTTTATTATAGGAAAGAGAATATAGGCTGGCCATGAAGACAGAAAGAAAGGAGAGGAAGGAAAAGAGAAGGAGAGAGAGATAGAAAGGAGATGAAGAAAGAAGAGCAAGAAGAGAAGAGCAAGAGAGAGAGCAAAGAGCAAGAGAGGAAGAAAGGAAGAAAGAGAAGACAAAGAGCAAGAGAGAGAGGGGAGGTGGCGAACCACCCCTTATATTATGTGAGGCATGGCTATCTGTCTGTGGGACAGGCCCTGCCTGGCTGTGGTCAGATGGTAGGGTCCAGCTAGAATGCTGGGAGCTTGGAGCATTATCTGTGTGACAGAGCACACATCTCCTGCGGGGGCAGCTGTGAGAGGCTGTGACTGAGGCAGGAGCCAAGAACTCAGGGTTCTAGGCCTATTACATCACTGGGCTCAGGTTACCTGAACTCACTACTTCCCCACAGCGAGGGATTGGGGGGAGAGGGGAAAGAAAGCATCTTTTATGAAGTTTGTATAAAAAGGAGAAATAATAATATACTACCATGAGTCCAATGGATATTAAAAAGAAATTCCCAAAGATACAGTCAATAGTTCAAAATGTGCTTATTAAAATAAATAAAGAAGTATGGATAGTAGGCAAAAACTTGGATCAGAATTAGGAATCTCAATGGTTTAAAGGAATCAAAAATCAAAATGAAAGTACTTGTTAATTTTTAATTGACTTATACAGAGTAAATGTAGAAGAAAACGTACAAAATGATGCCTTTAGAAAAAAATTAAATATAATTAAATATAAATAAAATAAATGCACCACAATGGAAAAGGATAAAAAAATGAGAAAACTTCAAAATAATTTTTAATTTTTTGTATTTATGGTATATAGACTTTTTCCTTAAATATGTTTTAATCACATTTCCCCGCCTCCCAAGTCCTCTTAGGTCTCCCCACCGTTATGTCCATATCTGTCCAACTTCATTGTCTCTCAGAACAACTTCCCTGCATAAGAAAAAAAGAACAAACTATACCAATTTCTCCAATGAAATTGTACTTGAACCACACCTCAGAGAAGGTCCCATGCTCAGGAGTAGGTAGGCAACATAAAGCTAACTCCATGGTGTTGTGTGTATGTGTGTATGTATGTGTGTGTATGTGTGTGTATGTGTGTGTGTGTGTGTGTGTGTGTGTGTACACGCATGTGTGCTTTTGTTTATTTGGCATTTTAAACATATGGGAAGAAAACCAAACCAAGACAGGTGAAAATATTCAAATTTAAAATATTAAATTAAAATAATAAAATATTAAAATATATGAAAATTTAAAAATTCATTTAATAATTCTAACAGTAAAATAGTCTAGTCATTATTCTGACCTTTAGTTAAGAAATCAACCCTTTGAAAATCTAAGTCAAGGGAATTATAATTACATTGAGACTAAAAACTATGTTTTAAACAATAGTTTCATTCACTGATAATAAATGAATATATACATTATAAAGAAAATAAAATTAGACCACTATTTCTCTTGATGATGTTTGTGACAAGTAGATTATAATAATATAATTTAGACCTGTAGAAGAGTCAGAGTAAATTAATATTTATATTTAACAAGACAGAAATTCAGTCATAAGGATGCATTATTATGACTATTGTCATGAAGCAAAATTCATAAAATATAGTTGCTTTATGCTGACCCTTTCTTAGGGAACCTACTAAACAGAAAAATTTAAAACATGAAAATTTCATTGTTCCTAGAGGTATTACAGATGTGGGTACTGTGTCACATGTGGGTCAATAGCTGACAGAGAGGAGAGAGGCCATGTATATATTTACTATTCTGACATAAGAACATCTGAATGATTAGTAGTCAGATAGTTCCTGAAAAAAGGAAACCTGAGATGAACACCAGTATGGTATTAGGCAGGCGTGGATGAGCTCCCAGGACAAGACAGACAACCCTCACAAAGGGATACTTGGACTAGCTGGTCAAGAGCAAGTCTGAGATGAACACCAGACTAGAGGCATGTGGCCCAGACAGGAAGCTACACTGAGATGACCACTACTCTGACACCATGCAGGCCTTGGTGGGCATACCATATCATAGATGTCCCCTGTCTGGCACCATAATATATGAGAGGGCATACCACTCCTGAGACCATTCCTGAGATGACCTAATACAATCAGAAATCCTGAGCACTTCACAGAGGAACAAGTACTTGGTGAAGAAATGGAAGAGAAAGAGAAACAGAAGGATGTGGGCACAATAAACAAAGGCAGAACTGGAGTTTGTAGAGTAGTGGGACCAGCCTGATATAAGTAGCCTTCTGGAACTATGGTGGGGTCCTGACCTGTGCTACCACCAGGGACCACACTTAGATCTGTGGGTCTGAAGCATTAGGGGTCTTATTAACACTAAAGACCAAGCAGATGTCCCTAGTCTGGACTGTCACCTGTCTGGGGACAGGGTAGTATCTGAGAGCTCTTTAGAACTTGCCCCGCTTCTCACCTAGGCAACAAGGGATTGCTGGCCCTTGGAGGAGCAGGGAGATGACTCTGCCCTTAGCCAGCTTCAATACTCAGGACAGAGGCTTCTGTACATTGCTGGAGTTGTGGATGGGATAACCCTTAGGATATGAGCATGGGTTAGCAGGCACCACTGGTCTCTCATGAGATGGCATGGACAAGGGAGAGCTTCCTGTCTGGCCCCTCATCCCTCACCACCTGCATCAGGCAGGAGACCTGGCCCTTGTGGTCAAGAGAGTAAGTAGGAGTGCTGTCCCCGTCCCGTGTCAGCTACACAATGAGGCGAGTAGGTCCTACACTTCACCTGGGCAACACAGTAAAACTAACTCTGGTGTCTGGGGCACTGATAAGCTAGCCCTGAGGGTGTGAGCATGGTAGAGCTTGTATCACCCTCTGTCTGCCATGTGGTGCCATGGGAAAAGGAGAGCTGTGCCCCTCACCCCTTGCCACCTACAGTGGGCAGTTAAGCTGGCACAAGGTCATCAGAGTAGGACAGAGCTGACCCTGCCTCTCACCTGCAGTAGCATTCTAGAGAGCAGTCCTTGTACCTCACCTGGGTAGCACAGTAAAGCTGATCCTGATGGCAAGCATGTGGGTGAGCTGGCCCCAAGGATATCAGCATGGAAGAGCTATCTCCACAACTTGTCTGTAGTTTGGCAGCATGGGCAAAGGAATGACACCATCTATGACCCTTGCCCCTCTCCCTTTGCCACCTACAACAGTCAGGAGAGCTATCCTTGGAGACATAAGAGAAGGAGAGCTGTCCCTGCTCCTCATCTTCTGAAACACAGAAGAGCAGAGCTGGCCCTTCATGTAGGGGTTGTGGGTTAGCCTTTTCCCAGGGTGTCAGCTCTACTCCTTGTCTACTGTGAGGTGGCATGGACTTTAAAATCAGGACATCTCCCTGGTTAGTTAAATGTTACCATTATTGCATGACAGGTTTACCTTCTCTAATCTATTGTTTTGGTAGGCATTTTAATTGCCTCCTATTTTCATTGAAATTATATTTATAGAATATAATTAAATTATATATCAGATATTTCATATATAGCAGTCATTCTCTATACATAGAAGATTTATTTCAGGAACACTTTGCAAATATTAAACCTGCAAATCCCTGCTCCTATATACTTTAATCACCTCTATATTATTTATAATAGGTAATGAAATTAAATGCTACACAAGTAGTTGTTATATTCTTTTGTTTACTGGCTAAACATGGGAAGGACAAACTTGTACATAGTCACCACAAATATCTTTCTTCAGAGGGTTTATGTTGCTCTCTCTTTGCTCTTAGTCATTTTTTTAAAGATTTATTTATTTATTATATGTAAGTACACTGTAGCTGTCTTCAGACGCACCAGAAGAGGGCATCAGATCTCATTACGGGTGGTTGTGAGCCACCATGTGGTTGCTGGGATTTGAACTCATGACCTTCCGAAGAGCAGTTGGTGCTCTTCCCCACTGAGCCATCTCACCAGCCCGCTCTTAGTCATTTTTAATATCCTTAAGTATACTTAAAATATTTATTGTGTTGTTAATTACATGTATGTGTGTCAATGCACACATGTGTGCATTTGAGTATAGGTGCCAATGAAGTCCAGTAGAATGAGTTGGATCCTTATGACCTAGAGTTAAAGAAGGTTGTGAACTGACCCATGTGAGTGTTGGGAACTGCACTTGGATTCTTTACAAGACCAGCTTTCACATCCTTATTTCAAAAGTATTTCTACATAATTATACCTCAAGAGTACTTAATATCAATGTAATTGCAGTCTTACTATTTTTTTGTATTTCATGCTTTTTAACAGGGATTATTTTTGACAATCTTAAAATTAACTTAGTCAATTTTAATTTAATGTGTTTGCGAATACAATGGGTATATATCTGTCATCTTGTTTTATAATATATCTTTTCTTCTTTTATTATATCAGATTATAATAATATTATATATTACATATATTATAACAACCAGGGCCAACTTCACCCTGCTGCCCAGGCAACTTATAGGGTCTGGTCTGAATGTTGCAGCTGGTGAGGAACACGGTCAGTTCTGCTCTCATGACCCAAGCCATGCTGTCCCACCTGCCATACATGATGGACATGATGAAGGATGAGAGAGAGGAGTATGATTCCCCACCCCTGACACACACACACACAGAAGCATCCATGCACCTAAAGAAATGCTCAATATCCTTAGTCATCAGGGAAATGCAAATCAAAACAACTCTGAGATTCTACCTCACACCAGTCAGATTGGCTAGGATAAAAGACTCAGGTGACAGCAGATACTGGAAGGTTGTGGAGAAAGAGGAACACTACTTCATCGCTGGTGGGATTGCAAACTGGTACAACCACTCTGGAAATCAGTGTGGCGGTTCCTCCGGAAATTGGACATAGTTCTACCAGAGGACCCAGCTATACCACTCCTGGGCATATACCCAGAAGATGCTCCAACATGTAATAAGGACACATGTTCCACCATGTTCATAGCAGCATTATTTATAATAGCCAGAAACTGGAAACAACCCAGATGTCCTTCAACAGAGGAATGGATACAGAAACTTGGTCCATCTACACAATGGAGTACTACTCAGCTATTAAAAACAATGAATTTATGAAATTCTTAGGGAAATGGATGGATCTGGAGAGTATCATCCTGAGTGAGGTAACCCAATCACAAAAGAACACATATGGTGTGCATTCTCTGATAAGTGGTTATTAGTCCAGAAGTTTGGAATACAGGAAGAACAACCCACAAACCACAAGAAACTTAAGAAGAAGGAAGACCAAAAGGTGACATTTCATTCCTTCTTAAAAGGAGGAACCAAATACCTATGGAAGGAGTGGCAGAGATTAACTATGGAGCAGAGACTGAAGGAGGGACAAGCCAGCCTAAATATAGCTATCTCCTGAGAGGCTCTCACAATACCAGACTAATACAAATGTAGAGGCTCACAGCCATTCATTGAACTGAGTACACAGTCCCCAATGAAGGAGTTAGAGAAAGGATCTATGGAGCTGAAGGGTTTACAGCCCCTTAGGATGAACAAAAATATGAACTAACTAGTACCCTCAGAGCTCCCAGGGACTCAACCACCAACCAAGGACTAAACATGGTGGGACTGAATGTTTTGGCAGTATATGTATAGTAGAAGATTGCAAATTTGATCATCAATAGGAGGAAAGGACCTTGGCCTTGTGAAGGTTTTGTGTCCCAGTGTAGGGGGATGCCAGAGAGAGGGTGGAGTGGCAGGCATAGGGAGGGGGGAGGCAACAGGGGTTTGTTCTTGTTGTTTTTGTTTGTTTGTTTGTTCGTTTGTTTTTTGGAGGGGAAACTGGGAAAAGAGAAATTTACATGTAAATAAAGAAAATATCTAATAAAAAAAGAAAGAAAGTTAAAAAAATAAAGTCCATGTAGGAACAAAAATGAATAAAACATAATAAACACATGGATAGTTATACAAAGATAAATAAGCATGTACATATTTGTGAAGCTGATTTAAAACTTTCTTTTAATATGTGGAAACAAAAAGAAAGGACACACTCATATACACATACACACTGGGGTCAGGATATAGAAGATCTGAACATGCCTGGCAAACTTGACTTAATGGAAACTTGACCCAGTGTCACCCTGTTTCTCACTGGAGCTGAATCTCCATTATTTTCAAGGATTCACAAAACCTTTTGTGAACCAGAACACATAGTGAGTGGTTAAGTGATTCTCAGCACACTTTAAATATTTGAACTCTTACAAAGCACGTTCATTGAGCATAATTAGAATTATAATAAACAAAATGCTAGCCTAAAAACCAGCTCAAAATAAATGAATTATAACAAATGAAAATAGCCTGAAAACTTGTTAAAAAATAAAATAGCACACTTCTGAATAGTTTATGATGTAAAGAGAAATTACAATGGAGCATAGAAAACATATTAAACAGAAAGATGAAAACCATCTTTAAGTCAAAGATGTGGTGCATACTGAAAGTAGTGCTTTAGGTGTTGTTTGAACCCATGACTGTGGCCAAGGTCATTTCCAGTTTTAACCATTATTGTATGGCAATTTCATATCTTTCAATTCCCCAAGTTGTGCTCTGATCCCTTTTGTATCTGATCTACTGGAAGCTGTGAGTAGGTATCATTATTTAGTGCCCAGTTTTTCTCAGCATCATCTATTTAAGACCAACATTTTCACATAAAATCACCTTGGAATATTATGAGAATACTTTACCCAGGTGGGTCTGTTCCCTTCTTATACTCTTTTAATTATTATAGCCATTGAAGTCTTGAAGTTGGGTTGTGATTGTTCTAATTAGATTGTCTTTGTCAATGTGATGTTGAGTCTTCTGATATTTTCTGTGTCTATATTATGTCAACTTTAAATATTGATCAACAATATCCATATAATGATTTATTGGAAGGTTGGTTGGGTATACCTACCATTTTTTCTCTGTAACAAGGCTCTAAGTAATCTAAAGCTTGAAAGGGAGTGAACATTTTTCTTTTAATGATACCTGCTTTATATATCCTCTGCTTTTCAAATTGCAGGCACAATCACACTTCTCCAAAATGCCTTAAAACTTTTACCAGTCAAATAGGTAAAGTCCTTATTGCACATGAATATTTAGACAGAACTGTTCCCATACATGCTGAGTGTAGTTAAGTGGGCCATAGTTTTTGAGTAATTCCTGAATATCACAAAGAATTCTTAGACTCTCACCTCCCCTTCTTTTTCTCTTTAGCCTGTTTATCAATAGATTAGTCTCTTTCATCTAATAATCTGAGGGTAGGTAGAAATTATGGGACTCCTGGAAACAAAGGACACTAGTCATATACAAAGAAATATAAGAGGATGAGCAAATGACTTAAATATAAGAAGGAAATTAAAATACAACATTTAACAAAGTACTGAGGTTGCCAAGTAGGACTCCTTGTCCTAGGTCTAAAACGAGAGCCAGGGTAAAGGAGCCCTGTTAAAAGGAAGAGAGGGCAGGGAGGAATTGAGTTGTTCTCAAGGATTACAGAGTAAGTCATTTAGGAAGATGAAGAATGGATTCCTAACAACCTCCCCAGTATGAGACAAGTCCTGTTTTTGTCCACAGGCTTAGATCCTCTCATGGAGAGAGCAATTTCTGAGGTTAAAGACAAGAAGTGATGTCTGTAAGCTGGAGGCCTTCTACACAATAAGATATGTTTTAAGATTATTTCCTTCTTTTTTTTTAATATTAGTAATAGATGTCTTTTTCTTGAAATAATTCTCAAACAGGCTACATATTTTGGAGTGTCAGTCTTTAAGAAAAGATACTCAATAACATTTCTTTTGGTTTTATGATGTACCTGTGAGAGTCCTGATGATTTAAGCTATCATTGACCATGTTCTCATTGATGCAGATGTAATACAGTTGTCCTCCTGGGGACTATTTTGTCCTGACACTTGTTACTTCTAGTTTGCTTCTGTCCTCTATCTTGACATGTAGCTTTGCTGAGAACCTGCATGATCATAACTTCTTCTGTGTTGGATGCTTCATGATTCACTTCACTATTTCAGAATACCCATTCAAACGTGAGTTTTTTTTTTAATTTCTAGCATAAATTGTATATATTCATAGGTATGATGTAGTGTGAATAAGATTTGCTTCTGTAAAATTATTAAGACTGGTTTCATGAAAGCCCAGCATAGCCTCCAAAGCACGATTTAGTGAAAATGGGTCCTACAATCCTGGAGTTCTTGTTTCCACATGCCAACGCCTGGGTTATAGACATAAACTGCTGTTATGCTTGTCATAAGTGTGGATTTTTGAGGCAGCTGCATGTCATGAGCCATTGGTGGATTTGGACTGAACTTCCTGGTCAGTTATCATTGTTATTTAGTGAAGAAAATATACTGTAATAGAACAAGACCAAACAGAAGAGCAAACATAAGTAGAAATAGTGTTCTTGGCATAATGAAACTAAAAATGTCTCACAATAACAAGTACTCGTGCAATTGATATATGTTTTTTCTTCCTTTGGCAATCATTTTGAGTATTTGAAAGTAGTCATACATAACAAATGCATTCCAGAACAGTGTTTTCTATTATTAAATACTTCTTTTAGTTCTTATATATTAATTTTCTTTATTTCTTAGCTAGTGTTTTTAAAATATTGTGTGTAAAATCTCTCTGTCAAACTAATCTTATTAAAGAAAAATTCCGTGGATCTTTCAGCATCCAAGGTGAAATCATGATTAGCAACACCTGTTATCAGAAAATTAAGAATCAGTAAAAGATGTCAAACTTTTATCATGGGATATGGAAGAGACTAGTGAGAATTTGGAGCAAGTCTCGGAGAGGCAGACTGGTTAGAACAATATTATTTCTTATGCACACAGCACTTGGAGGAATTAGGGTCTCCACTGCTGCAAATCTGGAAGAAAATTTGACATCTGCAATGCAATGAGCAGTCAGAGAGCCCCATATAAAGACTAGAAGTGCCCACAAAGAGAACAGAGGCATCACTTTTGGATTAAACAATGCCTGATGTCTTTGAGTTTGTGATTATGTCTAGTCTAGATTATCATAAGAGGAACCTCAGTTGCCCCTGGTAACGTTTCTATTCTAAATGAAAGAGTAGGCATCTCTGTGTTGCTGTAAGACCTTCACATATGTGTGGAATGTCACCCTTCAAGGAGGATGACAAACAGAAATGGAAACTCCAGGAAGTTCAAATTATACATCTAATACAAGATGTAATACAAGTTATATACTCTATACAATCTATACAATACAATTTATACACACTGAATAATAATTTCAAAAAAGGAGTAGGATGATTCTGGTTCTGATGATGCTAATGTATTGGCCAAATTCCATTGATAATGGAATTAAAGAGCATTTCTTCCTTTCCAGAACCTCTGTGACTGTCTTATGTCTTTTTATGTTTTTCTCATAATTTCATTTTTCTCTCTGTGTTATATATATATATATATATATATATATATATATATATATACCAGTCTGTAAAAAGCAGAGAGAATACTAGGTCATTGCTTCAGAGTGATCATCCAAATATCATCTTAAATATTTCCAATTCCAATTTTTAAAAGTCAATGAGTTGGCGATAGGAGGAGCAAAATGGTAATTCCTGCCTGTTCTCAGGGAGTATATGCTATAAGAGCAAATATTATGGGTATATACAAAGCTTTTTACCTACCCTATGAGTCAATACCACAAATATGTTTAGTATTTAGGAGATCCAGTATTTCTTTGGTTTTTTTTTAACTTTTTCTGATAGAAATCTTATCTTCTAACACTATGGTATGTATAAGGCTTATTAGTATAAAAATACCTAGCTTTATTGCTAAAGGGCATGTGATAGCCATATTTTTCACACCAACATTTCATGACTTCTTATTGTGAGCTTGCTTGGAATATATCTGGGTGTTCAATAAATTGGGCGGTCTTGTTTCTCCCATAAATAATACAAATACTCATAAAAGATTTTCCCAGAAACTCAGCCATCATTAGAATTATTCAAAGAATGAAAACTCCTGAAAGGAATTCCCAGTAGCTCATTTGCTATGTAAACAAATCTCTTGTCCTGAAGGTATGGTTGGAGTATATAAAATATTAAAATGTTGATACCTGATAGATTCTAGGAAAAAAATTTAAATTTATAGGTAAACATTTCCTTGAGCAGGGAGAGACCCTTATGGTTCAATGAGTCTTACATTACAATAAAGACAAGGGGAGATAAATCATCACAGAGGCTACTGAAGGCTTATATATTATGCTCAACATAATAGGGCTGTGGTGCTAAGACACCTCTGATCTTAGTAGGTGTTGAAAATGAGGACTATGCCTACTAATAAATTCCACCAGATGAGGCTGGTTTGTATCACTGCATGGAGAGTGCAAAGGAGATGAGGGAGGGGGACAGAATGTAGAGATGCAGAGAGGAATGATGACAACCCACACGTTAAGAACTGTCATTTACCAAGACTTACAGTACAATTACTACGGAGAAAACCTTCAAGTGCATTGCTTCATTTAATATTTAAAATGAAACCTAAGTGTGCTTGCTTTTCTTTGGAAAGGGGGACAGGTATAAGGAACCCAAGTGAGTCTAATGTCACCAGGCTGTCCTAGTTTGTTTCAGTTGCCTCTGATAAACACAAAGGCCAAAACAACCTGTGGAATAAAGACTTTCTTTGCTATCTAGGATACAGCCAATCATCAAATGGAAGCCAAGGCAGCAATTCCATCAGAAAGGGAACCTTGAAGCATGAACTGATGCAGAGGACATGGTAAAATGCTGCTTACTGAGTGTTGTCCATGTTTTAATCAGCTCTTTCTATACAACACAAGAACATCTGTTCAGGGGTGGTACCACTTCCAGTGGATTAGGTTCTCCCAAATCAATCATCAATAAAGATAATGCTCTTCAGACTTGCTGACAGGCTAATTTGATGACCACTCTTCAACTGAGGTTCTTCCTCAGGAAACTCCAATTTGTTTCAAGTTGATAAAAATTAACTAACACTTCCAGTGTGGATAAGTTGGTTTGTTCTGTTTTTCAGGTATAGCAATAAACCACTCCAAGGATTTTGGTGGTGCTGAGGTCAAGAATTCTGAGCACTGAGTGGATTCAAGATCAATGTTCTAACCCTTAGCTTAAACTATAAAGTGTGGGATTCTGCTTTTTTGGTAAACAAAGTTAAAAGTACTAGACAAGTTGTCAGAGGTCCAAAGTAGAGATCTCTCATTCAGAGAGGGATTAAAACACACACCCACATTGTACGTGGAAAGCTGGTAGAAGGAAGCTTGGCAGAAGTAAGCTTTATTATGTTTAGGTTTAGAGGCTGACTGCAACTCAGCAAGCACATGAGACCCAGGAAGTTGCAAGGCTAATTCCAGTTCTCACTAGTGATGTTATGATATATAACAACCCACTATGAATGTATGACAACACCACTAGAGGAGCATAATATCATTTTACCACAATCTTCCTCATCCTCACCCTTCTCCTCTTCCTTTCCTTCCATCATCATCATCATTATCATCATCATCATCATCACCACCATCATCATCATCATCATCATCACTATCGTCATCACCATCACCATGTGCAGCAAACATGATACTTTAAGTTTTTATCAATAAGGCACATGTAGATTACAGATGTTGGGTAACAACCAACGTCCCTAAAAAGAAGAAAGACTCAATATTTAAATTAAGGGTCTTTGCATCTAGAAGAACATTCTTTTTACAAATAGCTTGCTTTTTTATAACAAATGACTGGGCTTGTTGATTAACTCTGTAACCAATAGCCACAGGGAATACATGTTTTAGCCAATGTGTTAGAAACTAGATCATATATAAATGCTGGTTTACTGAGTACATGGTCACCAATGAAGGAATTAGAGAAAGGACCCATGAAGCTGAAGGGTTTGCAGCCCCTTAGGACGAACAACAATATGAACTAACTATTACCCTCAGAGCTCCCAGGGAGTCAACTACCAACCAAGGTTACTTGGTAGGACCGATTGTTCTGGGAGCATGTGTATAGTAGAGGATTGCAAATTCGATCATCAATAGAAGGAGAGGACCTCAGCCCTGTGAAGGTTCTGTGCCCCAGTGTAGGGGAATGCCAGGGCCAATAAGTGGGAGAGGGTAGGGTGGCAAGTATGAGGAGGGGGGAGGCAACAGGGGCTTGTTCTTGTTTTTGTTTGTTTGTTTGTCTGTTTGTTTCTTGGAGGGGAAAGGAGAAATTTACATGTAAATAAAGAAAATACCTAATAAAAATAAAATAAAATAAATGCTGGTTTACTAAATGAAGATATTATATTTTCAAATCAATAATTCAAAATTTCAACTTTAAACTATAAAAATTTGATTAAATTTTTCTAATAGATGTCATCAGTATAAGTCTGTACCTTGTTGACAGAAGCAGAGTACTTCCCAGCCTATGGTCTCTCAATCTATACTTTCATCATTTGAGATCAACTGATATGGAAATGCTTCAAGAGTGGAGTTATGAGAACTGAAGAACATGGAGCAGTGATGGCATATGGATCTGTGAATGTTCCAGGTGTTAGCATAAGGGGGTGCAGGAAACCAAATCAAGATTAAATGTCATATTTCTGATGGACAATAGAAGAATCCACTAGAAGGAGATGTGGTAAAGAGAGCAAGCTTCTGTTTTATCCCAGAAACCATCAGCATACCTGGGAAGTCTTTAGCAAAAATAAGAAGAGAACACAGTAGTTAGCACTCTGTTGAAGCTCATGGGAAGTTACTGAAAGTTCCCACTGATGAGTCCAGCTGGACCACAAAACTAAAACTTACTTTAACATTCCTAATTTGAGTTGAAATGGCAACCAGATAGCTAGCTACTCCAATGTAAGCCTAGGATTCTCTGTAATGTCCTATGAAACAATTCAAGATAGAGAATGGGATGATGTATGATCACATGTGTACACTCTATTACTCTTTTTCCTCCTTGTTGTCATTTCTCTTAATACCATAGATGACAATTCACCATTGGTTCATTTATTAATAATTTTGGAGATGTTCTTTGTTCTATTCGCCGTATACCAGCCATCTCACAGTTCCCCCAATAAGGCACAGAGAAGTAAACTGTATTACCCGAAGTGACCAAAATCAATGGAGTACATAATATTAGAAGTTGAACTTTAAGAATTTCAAGTTAAGTTTTAAAAATGAAAATGTTTATGTTATATGTGATTATTTTGCCTGCATGTGTGTTTGTATGTCACTTGCATGGCTAATGTCCACGGAAGGTAGAAGAGGGTGTCGGAATACCTAGGCCTGAAGTTAGAGTTGTAGACTGGAATTATATACAGATATGAGCTGTTAGGTGGGCCCTGGAATTGAACTTGATCCTTTGAAAGAGCAACTAGTACTTGAAACAACTGAATCATCACTCTAGCTCCCGGTAGTGGTTGTTACTAGGGAAGCCCAAAGACTTCTACAGGCCATTTGTGATAATGGCGAGTATACAAAGAAAAACATCATTTCTGCCTAGGCAGTGCACTCTCATTTTTATCTAATCTCATGAAAAAGGGGGAAGAAAAAAATCTGCATCACATTTGCTAAGCTTATAACTTGGGGCAGATGCAGTTGGACACTTCTAAGTGAATTCATGCTTTTTGGTAGGATCAGGAGATTGTCTTGAGATTTGTAATTTTCAGTTCTGACAAGCAATGACATCACTTGATCATCACGTATTTCTTAAAGAAAAAAATTGTCTGAGCTACATGGAAAAGTATCAGGCACAGACAGACTAAAAATGTCTTTAAATAAACACGGCCTTTCAAAAATAGCAAGAAAAATGTTATGAGCAAAACACGCTGGGCATGAAAATTTCAGTGTTTGTACTGTGCATGAACATTTCTTGCTCTTATTTAGAGAAACATCATGATCTGGCATTGGTCATGCAGCTCTCTAAAGGCAAGTCCCCACCCTTCATGATCCCAAGCCTTCACAGGCAGGGGCATCTGACTTAAATAGGGAACCTTTGAGATGCTTGTAATTTGCTCAGTCTTCAGCTTGACTAGAAAGTTAATCAACAACTTACATCTTGTATTAGACATTGGCCATTGAGGCAAACTCCTGAGAAAAACCACCTAAGAAGTAAAGATATATTTTTGTTCATAGCCTCATAATGTGGTTACAGTATGTGTGATAGGAGCTTGGAGGCAAGGTACAGTTGACACAATAATGACCAGGAAGCAGAGAGAGGATGTCTCGAGCTTCTTTCCTTCTCTTTTACTCCATCTTCGATAGGTCTGCCCAAATTCTGGGTATAATTTCCTCATTTAATTAATTCTTTCCAGGCGCATCCCATCCCATTCTGTGTACTATTCTAGTGGTATTTTAATCTAACGCAATTGTTAATTAAGATTAACAACCACACCTCCATAATATGTGTGTGTGTGTGTGTGTGTGTGTGTGTATGTGTGTATGTGTGTGTATGTGTGTAGTTAGTCCTGTACTAGTAAAGCAGAGGCAGAGGGATCACTACATGTACAAATCCATCTGATCTACACAGTAAGTTCTGGGCCAGCTAAGGATACCTACTATGAAATTGACAGTTTCTTCGTGTTGAATGCAATGACTTTGTTTCATTCTGGTTTCTTTGCCCCACACAGATAAGTCTACTTCTTAGTAATTCCCAACTCTTTTTTCTGTGTTATTACTATTAATTACTTGGAGGTATGTCTGACTCATTAGGTCTTTGTCAAGTATGTTCTTTTCTCCTTCTATCTGAAACCTAGTACTTTCAAATTTTAATCACAGTGTTTGGTTATTCCTCTTGGGTTCAAATAGCTCTACTGGGCTCATCCAGTCATTATTGCCCGACCTCCAGCTCAATAAATCTCTAGATCTTCTTTCCTCCAGCTGTGATCTTCCTTCAATATGCTTAGTTTTGAAGGCCTTGTTGGCAGAGCAGAATTATTCCACAATTCTCTCAAATGGAGAGCTAAGCAGACAGACTTGGGCAACTGTTTCACTTGAGTGCAAGACTTGCCCATTCTCACTCATCTCCCCAGAAAGAAAACTAGCTGTGGAGGTCTCATTAGCAAGTGCTGTACAGATCGGCTGCCAAGAAAACAGCATCCTTACTGGTACCCATTGCCAGAGCTTAATCAAAAATGGAAACATAAAGGAAGCTCTGAAGCAAACACCCATTTTTTTTCTACACCATAATCTCAGCAGGCCCATTCTGTTGGCAGGTCAGCTTACTCAAGCAATTACCCACAAAAGTGGGAATAATCAAGAAAGCCAGTGTTGGATAGATTGGAGTTTATCCATGTAGCAGTTCACTATTTGCAAAGGAGGGGTGAGTTAGTGCCTCCTCAGCAGGGATAATGGACTGCTTGTCAGAAACAGAGCCTCTCCTGGAAATGGGAACAAAGGGTGCTCTCAGAATCCTTGAAATTGTCAGGGTGCAGTTCCCAACAGGTTCAGTACTACTTTAAGCAACCTTCTTAGAGCTTCCCTGTCTTTAAAACGTGATTTTTCCATTCCCTTTGAAATTTTTGACAGCATAATATCAATGAATTCCAGAAAATAAAGTTGTGACTAATGATGGTCATGGGTCAGACATAAGTCTCAAGTCAAGTCCTTTTGAACTCTTACCAAAGCACTTTCAAGACTACAAAAAGTTGGCCCACAAGGTTGACCATATCAGTTTGCCTCTCCCATTTCTGAGACTCCAGGCAAGTTGTTCTTCAAATTCAAGCATCTCTTTCTTACAAAAAAAAGGAATTATAGTTTACCATGAGTGATGTGAATGTGTGCTTTGTCTATAACATGTTGGCTATGGATTCTGTCAATCATTGTCTAATGAACTTATTCTTATAGAAACTGTGGCCAGAACTATTCTAAATTATAATTCTTGAGAAACCTACTTCAGTGTGAAGAGAAAATTTTAAGAACATATTAAGGAAGTGTTTTCTTTTCTGCTGTCTTCAGCTATGGCAGACATGATGCTTGTAGCATCTGGGTACCCAAATAAACAGCTGTCTGCACGAAATAAGGCAGGAGGCCCATACTAAATAATGAAGATGGAATGCATTAATTACATCATGGTAAGTAACTACCATATAAAATATGACCATAATATGATCATTATTACTTTTACTACATTATTCATGCTGCATACTATAACAACCCACTAGTCCAGTGTCATACTGTTTTTATAGAGAAGGAAAATGGAGCTCAAAGCATTTAATAATCTAATGGGCAGACTTCTAAAACACAAGAATAGTGGCTGGTAATAGTTGAAATGGGTTCACTGGTTTGCCTCTGCAGCTGTTTAATGAAGGACTTGGGTTGTAACTCTGACTCCTCATCCCATAGATGTCTTCTTAGACTGTCATCCTATGTCTATAACAAAAAGAGTTCCACATATGAAAGAGTCAATATAGAATTATGATTAATTACTCTTGCCTAAAAACATGAAGCATGATGCTCCAAATTGTTGCTATCTAAACCTTTCTGTTAGATGTTTGAAGAACATATAGATTTACTCCTGTCCCTATTCCTCTGAGACTCTGTGGGGACAATTTGAAGAAGATAATAGAAATTGTACCAAATCATATTTCATATGAAGTAAGCAGGATGATTCTTAATTGTGAGTCATGATGCTGGAGTATAAAGTTTAATGTATGGATTTCCTTGTTTCTTTCAACACAATACAGTGCTTGTCATCTCTGAGTTCACAGAAAAAGAAAGCATTGAGAAGGGATAACAACAGTACATGAGACACAATAGGCCAGCATTTACATTTTCAGTTTTTAAAAACTCTTTATAGATCCCAAACTATTGACTTTGCTCTGTGGAGAAAGGTTTGGCCTCTCTGTAGAGAACTGAAATGAACCGTACCATTAAAAAGCACAAAAAAAAACTAAGTGTTTCAAACTTTAAGAGGACATTGAAATTTATCTTTGATAAAACTTACATCATGCATAATACAGATTATCTATAATTAAGTTTGTGGCCCTCAGTTCTTTTGTTTGTTTGTTTCTGTAGAGGTCTATACTGTTTGGTATGAGTGTGAAAGTGGATCATACACCATCTAGTTTTCTTTGGGTATTCTGTGTTTACAGTTGTGATGGCTAATCTTGGAGTCAACTTGATTATATCTAGAATCAATTGAAATCCAAACAACTGAGCATTTCTGTGAGGAATGTTCTTGATTCTATCATTTGAGGTAGGAAAAAGCACCCTAAATCTAAGGTCCACATTCTGGTGGTGGTTTCCACTAACAAAAACAAACAAACAAACAAATAAACAAACAAACAGTAAGATAATTCATCTAACCTATTCGGCTACTGAGGTATTCCTTTCTTCTTATTAGAATGCAATGTTGACTGAAGACCAACTAAGACTGCCCATCTAGTGGATTGAACAACTGTCAAATTCTATGCTTTTTATCAGGAGACAACCATTGTCAGACTAGTGAGACCACACCCTGTAAGTGACTGTCATAATCCTACTTCTAACACACACACACACACACACACACACACACACACACACGGAAACACACACACATGCAAGCACACATACACACATGTAAACATACATGCACAGACACACATGAACACACCCAAATACACATTCACACATTCACACATGTTTATTCTCTTAGTTTCGGTCTTATACAGAACCCCTGACTAATGAACAGTAGCTCCTGTGCAATATAGTTAGTCCCTGGTGTTTCCTCTGATATTAGTAAGAATTTCTATCATTGTGTTATTGCTACTCTGCCATACCTATGTTTCAATTACTGCAAGAAAAGAAGAATTAAATGTTCACCAGAGTTTTTATTAGGGACCAACTACAGTAGACTTTTTATAATGTCCCAGCTGCTGTCTGTATATCCCCAAAGATCACGTGATGACACAATCTGAATGGTTTTCAGCAGGGCACAATGCATATGCAAAGTGTTATTATAGTGTTTTAAATTACTGAAACAACAGGGCTAACTTGTGAGACAATTATATTTTGACTTATTCGTTTAATGAAAGATTCATTGTTGTTTCATTTCATAGTAACCAAATAAGCTTCCCTGGTAACCTTAATCATTAATATTTTTCTTGAAATGAGGTTCTTAAATAAGTGAACATTATTTAAATTATGCTAATATAAATAAAAGTAGAAAAATGCTATTATGAATCTCTGTGTGTCACTGTACCAGTTTTTAGAGTCGTCTACATCTGACCAAGTTTATATCTACTCCTATTTTCCCACAGCACATACTGTGCTTATTAAAACATATCTCAAATGTTTTCCCATATCATGCTTCACTGTTTCAGTGTATGTGTAAAAAAAGAAGCTCTGTGTGTTTGTATGAATGTGTGTAGGGGGGAGTGAGAAGTGAGGTGCTGTTTCTACCATGTAGAAGATGGCATTTATGTGCTTGTATATTCATGTCTTCCTTCATTTTTCTGGTTGTGCTATGTTGTTCTGGCTGGTCTTGAAGTCTTCAAATAACCATCACACTTCATCCCTCTTAGTAGTCAGAATCATGTATGTGCACCAACACGCTTGACTAAGTTACTCAGATGTAGAAGATGTCTTCAGGAAGAAAGTTTTTGACTGATAAAATTATGTATATCTACAAGACAGACACACATGATGACTCCCTGAAGCCCTTGTAGTAAAATCTCAACCATCTCTAGTTAAAGTTGTCCAATGTCCCCATGTTCTGTGCACATTTGTTTATACTGTTTACTTCAGTTTCAATCCAAATTTCACAATGCCCTTCTTTCTCAATGCATATGTCTTAATCAAATATCTTGATTTTCTATGTTCATAAATGCCTGCAGAGTTGAAGATAATTTTTTTCTTCACAAACTTAGGCTGTGATTGCCATAGATAAAATAATAGTTGAAGATACCAGTACCTTATGGATGTTGAACACAGAAACAACAAAACAAAGTGACCATAGATTCTTCTACGATGTTAGATACGCTGTTCCAGAGATCATGACTCTAGCACAGATGCAGATGAAATGTGGAGCTTAAGAGCTTCACATGGAAGGGCAAGAATTTTGGGCCATAGGAAAGTGAGTAGAACTTCCTTTGCCTAGGAGGATTGGGAGGTTATTCATCAAGGTATAGGCTGTGCTCTGTTCAAGTCTCATCTGTAGAGTTTAGGTTTTGCTTCAAGCCCTTATTGCCTTTCCTATATTATTAGAATTGAGAACCAGCACATTGAAAAAATTCTGTTCTGAGACAGTATTACCTCTGGATTTCTCATCTCTTATTAGATCAATGCTTTTGGAAAAGTCTTTTTCAATTTATGTATCCTATGTTATGAATAATAATAAGTCATTTTAAGGGATAATTTTGTTTATCTTTGCACATTTCCATGTTTATTCATTAGTGCATATATTCATGTTTCATATACATGTATATACATGTTCCAGACGAGACAACAGTCAAGATAGTTATGCTGGCTACTTTTCTGATTTCCATACTTGACACATTCTATACAAAATACTTGATTAAAATAACTTTAAAAAGGACAGGATTATTTTGCGCCTCAGTTTGAGGGTATAGTCTATCCAGAAGACACAGGAAAGATGTAGAAGAAGTGTAGGTAGCTGATGACATTCATTCACAGTCAGAAATCAGAGATGGATGCTGGGGTTCCCTGACCTATACCTTTTTCCTTCTTTTATTCAGTCTGGGACCCCAGGATGTAGAATGGTTCTGACTTGCCCATAGAGGCCGTCTTCACACAGGAGACTCAAAGGCATTTTTGAAGCCAGCCAGGCAGCATGCAGAGAGGCCAGGCTCTGCTTTCACTGTTAATGCTTAGATGTTATGTTCCATAGAAAAGCCTCTCAGTCCCTTCAGGCTCCCTGCCAGGTTTGGGATGTGTGTGGTAGATAGCACTTTAAAGTGCATCTGGAGACTTTTCCCCAAAGGAGAAACCTTTCAGGAAGAGAAACAGATGATGGGACAACTGGAAAATAATCATTTCTAACTGAACCCAGTTCCAGACAGCTGATCCTACCACAGGGCTGTCTGTCTTTATCTCGAAAATGTCACCTTCTTTAGTCTGCAAATATCATGCTATACAATACCTCAATGTGGCTTTAGGAAGAGACAGAGCCCACGTTGCACAGGCAGTGGCTGTCAGCTAAACCACAATGCTTCTTTCTTGGATTTTATTTTCTAAAAAGAGGAAGGGCTGGGTAGTCTGCTATGGAGAGATGACACACAGTAACCTTCTTGCAATCACATTCTGGCTTTTGTGATAAGATGATGAAAGACTGCCTTTGTCCTCCCTAAAACGTGTCTTCCTTGGGCATATTCCCCTTTTCACTTTAGAATGTGTGAATTCTTGGAATATGACTCTGGCCATTGTTTATGGGCTATGTCAAGGGCAAGACAGGGACCTTTTCACCTTGTGATATCTCTCAAGTCCAGGCCAAACCCTTTTTCATCTTTTCAAAAATCAAACACTCCATGTGGTAACTGTTCAGTTAACCAATACTGAATGGAAGATAAAATCCTCCAGAAATGTGCAGATTATTTTTCTCACTGTGTAACATTCCTTACTATAAATGCTATAGTCAGCTTTCTCTGCATTCATTAATGGCTGAGAACAGAAAATGACAATTGAATTATGAATGGAGAAGTAATTTTTGCATATGGATTAATTCCTATGCCAGTGAGTATGAGAAGGGTCTTGTATGTTGGAATTGTAGGCAGATAGTTGTTGGAAATCAAAGCATCCAGTGGAGGGGAGTGAAAACATGTCAAAGGGGCATCAGAGAAAAACATGAAAAATATATGTTAAATTTATAGTTCATTCATGTGAAATTTTGCTTTGAACACTACCTGCAGAATGACAAGAAAGTAGAGGCCTTAAGCAGAAGATATGGAGAGACATATCCAGTAAGATAATCATCTATGCTAGTTAGTTCTCTTAGTTTATACAATTTACTTAACTTTTTACTCTTATTTATTAATCTCTCTAATGAGGATGAAGGAAAATGTTCACAAGTCATGGAGCCACTGAGAGTGAAAAAGAAGAAAATGTGGACACTGAGCAGATGCCAGTGCCTGTACTGATGCTGTAACTCCTAAATATTGAAAACATGCTCTTAAAAGAAGTAAAATAAAGGCAATTATTAGGAATCCTTCTAATTTATGAATCACTCATTGTTTGTGATTTTATCAGCTAAGATTCTCTCTGAACCATCTAAACACACACACACACACACACACACACACACACACACACACACACACATATGCAGGCACATACACATATCATTGTCATCATTGTCATCATCATCATCATCTATGGAGTTATGTACTTCAATGAAGTTGACACTTCTGAGACATTCATAACTTCAGAAAAGTAATTCCTTGTCTGTAGAGAAGTTCACATACTTAATCATTATACTAACTCACTGTGTAGCCAAGAACATTGAGGCACAGATAGATGAATAGCTGTGTTGCTGGTCATTCAGCTAATAATGGTATAATTAGCCATTGAAATGTGGAGTTTTGATTCTAGAACATATTTAAGGCTGAGAAAGTTGAGGACTTACTATGGACCATGGATACTATAGAAATTTAGAGTAATGTTAATTTAGTTTCTTTGTTTCTCTTTCCCTATAGTATTTTGTTCTCATTAGCTTATCTTCTGTCACTATCAAGACTTCTCAGCTTACTGTAAGGTAAGGGTTTGGAGAATTAGTCAGATACCTGGGTCAATCCATTTGTTAATACTTTGGGGACTTAGTGTATGTACTAGACTGTAAATTTAAGTCTAATTTTTGGTTTGTTTGTTTATTGTAGACTGCATAACCAGTTAGTGATTAATTCTTACAGTAGTGTTCAGTATCACTAGAATAGTAAATTAACTTTCAAAAGAAAACTATGCAAACTAGAATGTCCTTACTATTACCAACATTAGGGCTCTTCCTGTGAATAAATTTTTGTCAATAGTCTAGGACACAAATCTAAGTGAGAGTGTAAGCATTCTCTGTAAGCTTTTTGTCATTACTATTCTAACATTGAACACTAAGTTCTAGATTCTGACAAGTAGAAATCTGATCCAGGTGGTCTGGTGGCTTTTTAATATAGTTTCAAAATATTCCAGGTACTTTTATATAAGCAGGTTTGAACCTTCTGTCTTTGCCAAAAGCTTATCTCCACGTAATAAAATCTGTTGGGCATCTCCATTCCATATTTTCCTAAGCCTGGTATTTCTCCATTGTTACTTTTTTCTTTGTTATGATTTAGTTCTTAAGCAGAAATTGCATTTCTTTATAA
>JADRCD010204522.1:0-14131 GCA_019843815.1 Montemys delectorum | reverse complement strand
TCTCTCTCTCTCTCTCTCTCTCTCTCTCTCTCTCTCTCTCTCTCTCTGTATATATATATATATATATTGACTTGCAGTGGATATCTGTATTTGTGTCTATCTATTGCAGGAGAAAGCTTCTCTGATGATGGATGTTCAAGGTATCAACCTACTAATGTAGGAGAATTAGAAGTTATTTTGTTGTTATGTTCCATTATCAAAACAGTGGGTTCCTCATAGGCTCCTGCACTACCTAGTCTAATCTTATTGGCCAACTGAGAAGTCTTGAATGTTGGTTCTGTCTTATGGACCTTAAAACAAATCAGATCTTGTTTGGTTACTTTTATAACATTGTGCCATTATTGAACCCACAAAAAGTTCAGGAAAATCACCATTATAGATCGAAGAGTTTTTAACTGGACAGGTGTTTATTTTTCTTCTTTGATAGTGTGCTGACTACCTTCCTGTACCATGAAAACTATACTATAGGGGTAAAGGCTCTGAGGTAGACACCAGCTCTAACTCTCCATGGTCAATACATAGTGTACATGTTATCTCAGGCAGTGGAGCATTACTGTCAAAAGGAGAGCCTCTCAGAGGTAAAGGAGAAGGAGGAATGGGGTGAAGAACTCTGAAAGGAGGTACCAGAAAAGAGTCAACATTTGCAATATTAATAAATAAAATAATTAAATTTTAAAAATTATGTACTTTAGAAAACAAGCTGAGGAATGAAAGTGGTATATTTTTATGTGTGTGGTTCAGAGTCCAGATTTGTGTTTCTATGTGTCAGATATTTACATGTGGTAGCACTTCTAAAATTATTCAGCTGGCAATGAATGCAATTAGTATTATCCTCATTTCCAGAGGAGTGGGGTGATGGTGAGAAGGGACTCTAAGTTTTGAAATGTGTAGGTGATGTGTAGAATGCTATGGAAGCAGGGTCATAAGGTCAAAGCTAGCTTGGAATCCATTGGGAAACCCTCTTCAAAACATCAATCAGAATATCCAATTGTTCTCAGTTTTGAAGTAATCTCCTCTATTCCTTACTTCTGTCTAAATGTCTTTAAGTAGTAAGTTGGAAATATAGAAATCTAGGGTATAATTCATCTCATGATTACCATAATTGAAACATGTAATTTTTTTCTTTCAACTTCATACCCAGAACCACAATGGTACTAGGAGAGGGCAGAGCTTCTCAAGTGACTGGTATGGATGGGAATGCTCTATCAAGATCAGGCTTATGCTCAAGAAAGGAGTAGCAAGCACCTTTGGAGAGAGCATTTGCTGTCTTAAGAACAGTCAAGTATCACAGAGAAGAAATAATTGTGAAGAACAGCTACTGAGGTAGCATGGAAAAATCAGGAGACACTCTAGGGCAGATGAGTTCAGACCTTTCACTCCCTAGGGCACTGCTTTAGCCACACTTAAGGAAGCTCACTTCAGCACTTACTAAACTCCCCAGATCATCAGTTCTCACAAGATGTGAGCCTTCCATCGACTTCATTGGGTGTATCTTCATCCCTAGAACACTGCTGAGCCAAAACCTGTCATAGCACAGTAACCATGCCAAGTAATGTTAGCATTATCCTGAAGGGAGATATAACCATACAATGAGTTGCTTGGCACAAGAAAGAACAGGCACAGAATTCATGCCAACTAAATATTGTTTCATGATTCTGCCATTGTGTGTGACACTAATGGGCGTGGAGCCATGAAATGGGAATTCACAGTGAACATTCACCTATGTGACTTGAAATTATACACCACGTGATTACAAAAGTAATAGTCAGCAGTTGACAAACAACAGCTACCCGGTTAGGGCCTTGGCAACCCCAGCACAGGGTGGTGTAGAGGACAGATTTCATTACCTTGGTTCTGTTGCCACATGCCTGCTGTGGTGCTGTGGAAAGGGTTTATGTTGGTTGACTACCAATCAGAGGTCTCCAGACATCAGTTTCTTCCAACTGGTGGGATTGAGCTCACCTAGCCTGTATCTGATGCATTTTACCCGAGGAAGTCATCAGGCCTGATATTTGAGAACTCAAGTAAGAAGTATAGGGGAGGCTTTAGGAAACTTAAATGCCATCTATACCATCTTTCTATAGCATTGGCACTTAGTTCTTGCCTACTGCCTCACTCCCCATCACACTGACATGTATGAGTGTATGGGTGTCCTCTGGATTCTGCATCAGTTACTTTTCTCAATGCTATGGGTGAATGTTTGATAAAATGCAAAGTAAGGAATAAAATTTGGTTCATTTTCTCTCATTGTTTAAGTGGACATGGGCCCAATATCATGGTGAGGGCATCACTGCAGGAATAGGTGCACCGAGTCAGCAGGTGCAAGAAGCCTGTTATGTTTTAGAGCCCAAGCTCAGGGTACTGGAAGCCATCAGGAATATAAAGCACATGGCCCTTCATATCCCTCAGAGACTCACTTTAACCATCCAGGCACCACAATGTCCCAACAGAGTGCTCCTAGGTGAGGACCAGGGATTTAAATACTGGTTGGGGCAGTTTGTATCCAAAATATCTACTAGTTTCTGTAGTTTCTTTCTGTAATTATAATTTCTTGGATCTTCTTTTGATTTACCTCAAAGCTCTGAGTCTGTGTCATTGGATTCTTAATGTCATAGTTTGTTCTTTCTTTGCAGACTTTGAAGTGAATTACACACACACACACACACACACACACACAAACACACATGCTTTGTTAGTCTTCACAATTAGAATGTGAGGACTGAATCCTCACAAGTTCATAACTGATCATTTCTTTGTGTAGTGGCGACAATGAGCTGTTTTCCATCTTGCCCCATTTGTACTCCACATGCAAATCTCAATCTATAATCTTATGAACTCAAAGATAAGCACAATTTTTCCTACTGTCTTTAAAATAGTACCTGTGAGAAGTGATCTTTCCTGCTGTCTTGGACTATGACCCTCTGCTAAATTCACACCTCATGACTCTAGGAGTTGTAACCACTTGGGAAATCCTCACTGAGCATGCTCACACATGCACAAGAAATGTTCATGCCTGTTTAGTTATTTTTCACTCACGGAAAACAGGGAGATCTGACTACAGACTTGCTTCAAATCTGACATAGCATCATGAGTAAGGGACAGAGCCAAGACATGATATTTGTCTTACTTTCTACTAATAGTGTTCTTTCTTTCTTACTTAAACATTTGTTCCACCTCAGAAAGAAGGGAGAATAGAGTCACACATTTAACTTCTAAAACATCAGAACATAACGTTTCAACTGATTTGTTCTCCCATGAAGTATCTGGGTCTGTCAACTTTGGGAGGGCTGTTAGCATCATTTGAAGTAAGTAAAATAATTTTTTTTTGTTTTACTGAGATTTTTTTTTTTATTTTCTTCTGAGTCTATTTCTGATGATCAAGTTTGTTATTTATTTTACCAAAGTTATTTAATGGAGTGAAGTTTTAAGGCCAAATGTACAATATTTTTATGATATTGTAATCATTTTTAAATTACATATTTTTATGTAATTATGACTATTGTCAATAGTCTTAATTATTCCCTTGTTCCCTCTGACCAATTTTTTACAGGTTTTTATATTTATTTTTCCCCCAAAACAAGAGCTTTAGAGTTTTCTGGCATGCCTCTTGATAGAGATAAACTGCTTCTCAACACACATATGTCCCATTAAGATTGCTGATTTATTAGATTTTTAAATAAAAACATTAGAGCTCCAAGTTAAGCTTATTTTCAATGCTCACCTCTATGACTGTTAATAGTTTGAACTTTCCCTTTGGCTGTGCAGAGAATGTGCATGTCTCTCCAAGACTTCTGCTACCCATGTGCAGTAACGTCTTCTAGAATAGTCTAACCCCTGCAGCCTTTGTCACTATGTTCTTTTCCATTTCAGAATGTCACATCAATGGAGTAATATAGCATGTAACCTTTTGAGATTGGCTTAGTCCATTCAGCTTGATGCCTTGGAGATGTGCCCAGACCATTGTAAGATCAATGCTCTATCAGAGCATGCTACTCCATCCAGTTATTAAAGGACATTTGTGCTCACTCCACCTTTTCAGTACTTATAAATATTGCTGCTATGAGCATTCATGCAGTTTTTAATTTTATATGTTGAGTATTTTGATATAGACAGTTGAATGATACAGTAAATATAAGTTTGACATTAAAGAACCTATTTAGTATTTTTCCAGAGTGATATTCCATATTGCCATTCCCTTTACTGTATGATCCTTAAGGTCATGGCTTGTTCTATGGAGCAGATTTTGAAGTGAGTTTCATACTCACACACTTGCCTTTACAATGCAAGAGGATGACCAGCTTCTTGGTATTCTTCCTAGAATTTCCCATTGCAGAAATTTTCATTTTGCCCTCCTACCAAGAATGCCATTGTGCCCCAAAAGAGTGTAATTGAACATTTTCATAATCTCAAATATTTAGGGAACTATAACTTGGTTACTTGCTTTTTATTCATTGGTGAATGTCAAATTTTAATAATTATGAGTTACCTTATTTTTGTAAATGCTCCCATGATGAAGAATCCAGTCAAGACTAGTTTTCCCCCCATTTTTATATAAGTGGCTTTTATTCTATATAAATGAATTTTCTTTATATAAATTAAATGAATAAGTCTTTCATATGCTGGGTTTGACAATATGTTAAGCCAGTTATTAAATTGTCTAATCATATTTTTGTCTTAGCTACTTTTCTATTACTACAATGAAACACCATGCACAATACAATTAATAAAAGAAAGTATTTATTTGGACTCACAGTTTCAGAGGGTTAGAGCCTATGATGTCAGAACAAATGTATGACAGGAGGAACACCTGGAGCAACAGGTAAAAGCTCATATACTGAGTTATAGCAAAGGGAAAAGCTAGACACATTGAAGATGATGTAAGACTTTTGAAGCCCATTCCCAGTTACAGGACTCTTCCAGCAAGAGTACACTATCAATCTTTCTCAAATTTTCCATCATTAGGAAAATAAATATTCACACATTCTCATTAAAACCACATCAATATGCTTAGATTTCTCAAAGAAATATTTTTAAATTTGGTAAAATCTAAACTTTCTATACGTTTTTGCTTATTGAAAATAACATTGACCCCCTCAAATAATATAACCTTAGTCTAGTTTTCCATCCCTCTATTTCTCTGAGTTCTTCCCAACCGACTTTCCCATATGAATCCACTTAATTCTTGCTTTAAAAAAATAAGCAGGCTTTTAAGGGATAGTAATAAAATATAATAAGATAAAACAAAATCTAATACTTTGGAGTAGGACAAAACAAACAGAAAGGAAGTGGCAAAAGAAAAGGCACATGAGCAAATATAGACATGGAGATCCACTTGTTATCTCACACAGGAATACTATACCATCATTAAACTGGAAGCCATACTATGTTTACAAAGGGTCTACAGGGTAATGAGAAAAATTATATTTAATAAATTACAAAATAAAAATATAAAATTTTTAAAAAAAAGAAGAAGAAAAGCATCACATCCATTATGAGACTGGGAACCCTTAAAGATGCTGGTGAGTTCATTGTATTGATCATTTATTACTGGGCTTAAAGTCTATCTAAAAGAGGAATTTGTTTCCCCAGTGAGAAAACTTCAATGTATACAAACAAAAAAAAGTATTTGTAATTTCTTTTCAATTGGAGATAGCTTCTGTGTTTGAGACAGGGAATATGTATTTTTCTCATTTCAATTCTAGGAGCCAGTTTGGTATAGAGACATTAAGACTTGATGAATGCTGTCTCAGTCTCTGTGAGTTCATATGTACATCAGTAATGTTCATTTAGAGGGCCTTTTTTTCTTGGTGTTATTTATCACCTTTGGCTTCTAAACTCTTGCCATCTTCTGTTCTGTAGTATTCCCTGAACCATGAGGGAAGAAATATGGTGAAGACATCCCATTTGTGGCTGAGTATTCCAGGATCTCTCATTCTCTGAGTAATATCTGGGCTGTGGGCCTTTGTTCCCACCAGCTGCAAGGCACAACTTTGCTGAGATATGGTTGATCACACATTGATCTCTAAGTACATCTGAAAATGACTAAGTGTCGTTTATTGCTGTATTGTTACAGTTTGTTTGATTAGAACAGTAGAATTTGATTTTACCATAGGTCTCTAGACAACTTAGTCTCAGGATCTTGGTTATCCAAACAGTGTCAGGTATAGGTTTCATCTCATGGAGTGGACCTTCAGTGAAATCAAATATTAGTTGGTTACTTCCACAAAGTTTGTGCCAGCATTGCACTAGCATATCTTGCAAACAGAAGGCCATTACAGATTAAAAGGTTTGTGCCTACCTTTTTCCTTTGGTAGCATGCAGACCTCCTATAATATAGACCAGAGTTCTCAACATTTCTAATTCTTTGACCTAAAACTGGGACAGTTCTTCATAGTGTGGTGCCCCCCCCAAGCTATAAAATTATTTTCTTTGCTAATTCATAACTCTAATTTTTCTCCTCTTATGAATTTTTCTCCTAATACAAATATCTGACATGCAGGATATATGATATGTGATCCCTGTGATAGGGTTGTTTGACCTATCAAAGGAATTGTGACCCAGAAGTTTAGAGCTGGTGTCATAGACACAAGCATGTAGAGGCGGAGGCTCTACGTAGGCCACCAGCTTGACTTCTCGAAATTCAATGAGTTATGTAGTCATGGGCAGATTGAGGATTCCCATCAGACACCTTTGACCAACAACTCAATTAAATGTAATTCAATCCCAGTATTGGGAGTTTCATTTGGTAACAAAAGATGGCCAGTTGGGGCTCTGTTTTCTTCATTATTTGACAATTTCATTTAGATATCTTCATATATGAATTTAGGAAGATTTCACTGTACTAGGTTTCCATACTATTCCTCAAATGGCCCTTGATTGTAGCTGTTTTTCTTCATATTTCCTTCCTTTATCCCATCTTCCCCCAACTCCCACTTGATATTTCTGTTACCATTTCTCCATCAATCTAGGACTATCTATTGTACTTCCACTCCTAGTCTTAAACTCTATCCTTATCCTCTGTAGTTCTAAGGATTTTAGCTTGGTACTCATTGGCAACATAATTAACATCAACAGATAAGTGAATGCATACAATATTTGTCTTTCTGTTTCTGGGTTATTTCATTCAGAATGAATTTTTTTATTCTTTCAATTTGCCTATGATTTTTGTGATTTATTTTTGATGGCTGAGTAAAATTCTACTGTCCAAATATCCCTCATTTTTTGTGTCCATTAATTTGTTAAGGAACATCTAAATTTTTCTCATTTATGCTTATTACATATAGAGCAGTAAGGAACATGGTTGAGCAAGTATCTCTGTAATAGGATGAAGTATTCTTTGAGTATATATTTAAGAGAGCTAGATCTTCAAGTAGATTTACTTGATTCCTGAAGAACTGACTCACTGATTTCCATAGTGTCTGTACAAGATTGTAATCCCAACAATGGATGAGTATTCCCTGACTTTAGACCCTAGCCACCATGAACTTTCAGTTGTTTTCTTGATCTTGGATTTTCTGACACATGTAAAATGAAATCTCACAATTTTTTTTTTTAATTTTAATTCCTTTGATGACTAAGTGTGTTGAACAGTTTTAAGTGTTGCTTAGCCATTTGTGTTTCCTCTTTTGAAATACTTTGTTGTTGTTATTCCATTTACATCCATATACTGATTTGTATTCCATTTTATTTTGGTATTCTTTTCCAGTTCTAGCTTTTCTGAGTACCTTATATATTTTTACATTCTGTAGGCTGCAGCTTTGTATGAATAATGGTATCCTTTGGTATACAGACATTTTTCAGTTTAATTTGATCATATTTATTAGTTGTTCTTAGTTCTTGTGATAACAAGAGTGCTCTGTTAATAATGTCTTTTCCTGTGCTGATAAGTTTAAGAGTATTTTGAACTGTCTCCTATCAGATTCAGTGTATCTGGATGGCACACATCCAGTTTGCAGCACCATTTGTTGAAGATATTGTCCCTTTTCCTCTGTATATTTCTGGATATTTTATCAAGAGTGAGGTACCCATATATGTGTGCACTTTATGTCAGGATCTTCATTTTGACCACATTGATCAACATGTATGCTTTTTATGTCCATACCATGCTCTATGTATTTCTAAATCTCTGTAGTCCAAGTAGAAATCAGAGAAGATTATACCTCCAGCAATTCTTTTATTATTTAAGATTGACTTAGTTATCCTATTTATTTATTTATTTATTTATTTATTTATTTAGAGAATATGTGTGTGTGCATGTATGTGTGTATATGTATGTTTCCATATGAAGTTGAAAATTTTTTTTCAATATTTGTGAAGAACATTGATGGCAATTTGATAGGTATTGCATTGAATTTGTTGGTTCTACTGATCCATGAGCATTGGAGATCTATCTATCTTCTGATATTGTTTTCAATTTCTTTTCAAAGACAATTTTTCATTTTATAGATCTTTCATTTGCTTGATTAGAGTTACTCCAAAATATTTTGTATTATTTGTGGATATTCAAAAGAGTATTGTTTCCATTATTTATTTCTCAGCCCTTTTGTCATTTATATATAAGTTGGCTACTGATTTCTTTTTTTTTCTTTTTCTTTTAGTTAATCTAATGTCCAATATCTTAGGTGAAGGTATTTCTCAGATTTAGGAGTTCCTTTGTAAAATTGTTGATTATGTACATAATCATATTATCTGTAAATAGTGATATTTTAACCTTGTCCTTTCAAATTTGAGTAACTTGATGTTGTCTTGTTGTCTTATTGCTCTAGCTAGAACTTCAATTATATTGAATACATATGAAGAGAGTTAAGGGCCTTATGTTGTTCCTGATTGTCATAGAATTGCTTTGAATTTATCTCCATTTAATTTGATATTGGCCTTACTACAAATAGCTTACTACAAATGGCAGTTATGATGTTTAAGTATGTACCCATGATCTCTCCAAATCATGAAGTGGTGTTGAATTCTGTCAAAGTCTTTTTCAGAGTCTAATGAGGTAATTATGTGGGTTTTTCTTTGAGTTTGTTTATATGATGGATTACGTTGACATATTTTTCTAGGTTGAATCATTGCAGCATTTCTGGGATGAAGCCTACTCCATCATGGTGAATGATCTGTTTCATATGTTCTTGAATTCTGCTTGCAAGTATAGTATTTTATTAAGTATTTTTGCAACAATGTTTATAAGGGAAATTAGTTTGTAATTTTATTTCTTCTCCTTTGTGAAATCTTTATGTGGTTTGTATATCAGGATGCCCAAGGCCTCAAAAACAATAAATTTGGCAATGGTATTTCCATAGAATAATTTGAGGAATATTGGTGCTAGATATTCTTTGAAGGTCTGGTAGAATTCTGTCCCTGGGCATTTTTGGTTGGGAGATTTTAGTGACTCACTCTATAGGATTATTTAAGTTGCTATCTATCTGATCTTGATTATATTCCAGTAGTGTTACTATCAAAAAAACATTCATTTCTTTTAGATTTTCCAGTTTTATGTAGTATATAGTTTGAGTATGACCTAATGATTCTTCTGATTTCTTTGGTGTCTGTTATATGCCCCCTGATAATTTCTTAATTTCTTAATTTGTGTATTCTCAATTTGTCTTTTAGTCTATTTTGATTTTTAATTTAATTTTATATATTTTGCTTATTCATTTTACATCCTGCTCAATGTCACCATCCTGGTAACCAATTCTTACAATCCTTCCCTCTTTCCTTCCTGTCTGAGTGGGTGTGAGCCTCCTTGGTGTCCTCCCACCATGGCATTTCAAGTCTCTACAAAGCTAAGTACTTTGCATTTCTTTGAGCCCAGACCAGGCAACCCAGCTAGAAGAACATATCTCATGTATATGCAATAACTTTTGGGATAGTGCCGCAGGCAGGCCAATATAGGCCTCCCTCAACCTGTGGGAGAAACGGGGTCCTAGTCAGGTCGAGGAGGCATAGGCAAAGAAATGATGGCAGAGACTACACATGAAGTACAGGATCTCAATGTATTTCTTAAAAATGGCATCAGACTTTTACAGTCATAGTAAAAGAGAAATGATAAATCTGGCAGCTTAGCTGTTGAGGTATATCTGAGGCTACCTAAAATACACGGTCTAAAACAGCAGCCATCTCCTCTGGACTGGTGCAGCACCCCCAGGCTCCGAGCATGCTCGGGCCGCATGGGCCCGGCTGGAGTCCTGCGGGGCTGCGGGTGAGCCAGCCAGGAGGACAGAGGCTCGAATGTTGAATCTAGAATGCTGAATGCTCAAGTCTAGGACTGCTCAATCTCTCAAATCTCAATTGGTGCTGCACCCCCACCCCGACCCCCTGGGCCCAAGTGAGCGCTCTGGGCCCCAGGGGCTGTGGACTGCATGAATCTAAATTCTAATCCATCTAAATTCTAGTTCTAGGAGTGGTTCTGTTGCAATACTTAACTGAGAATGAGGATTCTACTTGACCTTGCCCTGGGATAAGTCTCCCATTCTGTGAGCTTCAATGTTGTATTCCCTTCCTTATTTTCCTAACAATGCCAGAGGCAATTAGTCTGGGTGGGTAAATTCCAAGCCAGGGTTTGGCTAAGGTGTTGGAACAGTGGTAAAAGGTCAGAGAGAAATGTCTGATTTTTTCTCTAGCTGTCATATTTTGGTGGGCATCCAGCACAAGAGTAGGAGGACATATCTGGGCTACCTGAGTTAGGGGGTGCCAGGCGACAATGTGGGTGCAGGAGACTGGCTTTCTTTAAGCTTACGCCTCAGATACTGCGGTCATGCAAGGTCTGCATGGCAGGATAGCCCCCATTCTAGTTGTTCAGGATCATATGAAGTCCAAGCTGCACATGCTGTCTACTTCCTTTTGGTGCTTTTATTTCATTTAGCTTTAGAGCTTTCAGGTGTGCAGTTAAGTTTTTAGTATGAGAACTGCCCAATTTCTTTCTGAAGGCACTTAGTGCTATGAACTTTCCTCTTAGCACAGCTTTCATCATTTCCCATAATTGTGGGTATGTTGTACATTCATTTTCATTGAACTCTAAAGTCTTTAATTTCCTTATTTCTTCCTTGACCATAGTCAATCTGTATATATTTGTTCAGTTTCCCTGAGATTGTAGGCTTCCTGTCGTTTCTGTTATATCATCTTGGCCTGGTAGGATGCAGCAGGATATTGCAATAATCTTTAATCTGTTGAGACTTGTTTTATGACTGAATATGGGGCTAATTTTAGAGATGGTTACCCAAGGAGCTGAAAAAGGGTATGTTCTTTGTGTTTGGGTAACATCTTTGAATATATTCGTAAGGTCCATTTGGTTCATAACATCTATCACTACTATTATTTCTTTGTTTAGTTTATTTCTGGTAATATACCCGTTGGTGACAGTTTAGGTATTGAAGTCACCCACTATAAATGTCTGAGGGTCACTGTGTGTTTTGTTCTTTCGTAATGTTTCTTTAACAAATGTGGGTAGCCTTGCATTTGGGACATAGATGTTGAGAATTGAAATGTAATCATGGTAGTTTCTTTTTTCCTTTGGTGAGTATAAAATGTGTTCCCCCATTTCTTTTCATTAATTTTGGTATGAAGTCTATTTTCTTAGATATTAGAATACCTATACCAGATTACTTCTTGGGACTACGTGCTTAGGAAATCTTTTCCAACCTTTTATTCTGAGGTAATGTTTATCTTTGATATGGAAGTGCGGTTTTTGTGTGCAGTAGAAGAATGGATCTTGTTTTCCCATCCATTCTGTTAATCTATGTATTTTTAATAGGGATTGAGTCCATTGAGATTGAGAGATAATAATGACTAGGGATTTTTAATTCCTGTTATTTTGTTGTAGTTTGTTGGTGATTGTGTGTGTATGTGTGTGTGTGTGTGTGCATGTGTGTTCTTTTTTGGAGTATGCAAATATGAGGTTATTTATTACTTGTGCTTTTGTGTGTGTAATTAACCTTCAAACATTGGGGTTTTCCTTCTAGTTCTTAAGATAGGGCTGGGTTTGTGGATAGATCTTGTTTGACTTGACTTAATCATGGAATATGTTGTTTTCTGCATTTATGATGATTGAAAGTTTTAATGGGTATAGTAGTCTAGGCTGACATCTGTGGTCTCTTAGAGTCTGCAGCACATCTTTTGAGGCCCTCTGGCTTTTAGTCTCCATTGAGAAGCCAGGTGTAATTCTAATAGCTATTCCTTTATAAGTTACTTGTCTATTTCTCTTACAGCTTTTAATATTATATCTTTGATCTCTGTGCTTAGTGTGTCATGTAGTGGGCCAATTTCTTTTCTGGTTTAATCTATTGGTGTTCTGTAAGCTTCTTGTACTTTCATAGGCATGTGTTTCTTTTGGCTAGGAAAACTTTCTTCGATGATTTTGTTAAAGGTGTTTTCTGGGCCTCTGAGTTAGGAATCTTTCCCTTCTTTAATTACTACTATTTTTTGGTTTAATCTTTAAATGGTATCCCATATTTCCTGAATTTTCTGTCTGAAATTATTTAGATTTAACATATTCTTTGTCTGATGTACCTGTTTCTTCAATCATGTTTTCAGTGATTGACATTTTTGTCTTCATCTCCTGTAATTTGTTGGTGTAGCCTGCATCTGTGTTTCCTGTCCATTTACTTAGATTTTTTCCTTGCCACATTTCTTTTACTTTGTGTTTTCTTTATTCTTTCTATTTCTCTTGTGGTTTTTTTTTTTTTTTTTTTTTTTTGCTTTTGTGGACATTCTTTAAGGATTTGTTTTATATTTCTTCCAATTTATCCATTATCTTTTCCTTGAATTTTTAAGTGATTTAAGTCACTTTCTTATGCTTCAGCTATGTTGAAATATTCAGTGCTTGCTATTATGGGATGGCTGGGATATAGTGGTAACCTATTGCAATAGGCGTTGTTGATTGTGTTCTTACACTAATATTTAAGTATTTGGGTTTGGAATAATTATAGGTTTACATGCTGGTTTCTGGGTTTGTCTTTGCAGGATGGATGCTCTCTTCCTTAGTTTCTCTTTCCTTTCTTGTGTTCTGGCTGTAGTAGCCTGTGGTAGATTAGAGAATGTCTACTCACATTGGGGGGGCTTGAACTTCTCATGGCCTGCGTATCCTCAGGTCAAGTAGCAGGTTTCTGCTCAAATTGAAGACTGGTGTCCTTGCAATGTCCATGGTCTCTGATATAGCCAGGGGTCCTCTGCAGTTTAGGATGCTAGCCTGGTTTCTAGAAGGTTTCTTAACATTCCAGATGTTAAGAGAGCTGGCCTGGTGCTTAGGGTTCACCATGCAGATCTGACCTCTCTAGTGGAGTTACTGGTCTTTGTCCTAGGTGTGGGTCTGTATAACATGACAAGGAGAGAAGGGACAGTTGGTATATGTTGGTATATTCTGAGTGTATGAGCAGGGCTGAGGAAGACAGTGTATAGAATATTTCCAACACATGTGGAATGCTCCCTACCTCTCTTTGGTTATACGGACTGCTGCTTCATTGTTTAAAAGGTTTTCTAGAAGTCTTTAGTCCAGTTGAGTGTTTCCTTCTTTTCAATAAGTTGAGGTGTTTTCAACATGTTGGCTCTTTTATTTCGTAAAAGGATTTTCTCCATGGTTTAAGAAATCTTGTTACTTTTCTTTCTTTCTTTTTTTTTTTTTTTTTTGAAAGATAATGTGGTAACTTACATGTATCTTAACTTAGATCTGCAGTATCAACTCCATTTCATGACTGTGAAATTTAATTTTTATGAGTCATTAGATTCAGGTTGTAAATATTTTCTGGAGGTAATTTGTGTCTATGTTTATGATCTTTTGTATGTTTTCATTGCCTCAGCAATCAGGGCAATACTAGCCTACCAGATGAGTCAAAAATGTTCTCTCCCATTGCTATTTTTCTAGAAGCAATAAAATAAAATCAATACGCTGTTTAGGTGAACAACAGGTACAATTCACCAACAGAACAATATAGGCCTTGAACTTAGTTTTCAGAAATGTCTTCTCTTTGATAGCAAGGCCTTTAATACATGAGACTATTGATACTATATATATATATATATATATATATATATATAAAATTTTATAGTATATATCATATATAATATATGATATATAATAAATATATAATATATGCTATATTATATAATTATTTCCATAATAATATATAGTGTTGTAGCATCT
>JADRCD010204521.1:0-25627 GCA_019843815.1 Montemys delectorum | reverse complement strand
AGTGAGGTACCCAGGACTGGATGATCCAGTGAGGTACCCAGGACTGGGTGATCCAGTGAGGTACCCAGGACTGGATGATCCAGTGAGGTGACGCAGATGGTAAAAGTGCTTCTGAAAGCATGACAATCTGAGTTCACGCCTGGGACCTCATGTAAAGATGAAAGAGGAGAACCAACTACGCAGAGGTGTCCTGTGGTCTCCATAGGTAGGCTGTGGCATGTGCATGCCCCCACACATACACCTCTCTCTCTCTCTCTCTCTCTCTCTCTCACACACACACACACACACACACACACACACACACACACGCACACACACAATAAATAAGAAGGTAGGTATTGGGGAAATGGCTCAGAAGTTGAGTATTTATTGTTCTTGTAGAGGACCTAGGTTACATTCTAAGCACCCACATTGGGCAGCTCACAATGGCTTGCAACCCCAGTACCAGGGAATCCAATGTCCTCTTCTAGTTTTCATGGTCACTGCCATGCATGTAGTGCATAGACACATAAGCAGGTACATACACATACACATAAATTTAAAAATAAATAGTGGAAAAAAAAAAACAGAAACAACTCATTATCTTTGAGCAATACTTCGTAGGATTAACACTAGATTCCTTGTCAGAAATTATGAAGACCAGAAGGCAGTGGGATATAGTCTATATCCAGAAAAACTGCTTCACAGCTGAAAAGAAGTGAAGAGATTCCAGGATGAAATCTGGCATAGCTCATCACTTGGTGACATGCTCTGGAGGGAAAGCCCATCAGACTGAAGAAAAGAAAAAGAAAAAGAATAAAAGAAAAAAGAATATGAAACAGTAACTTTTGTTAATAAACTAATACCACCAGTAAAGATAACTACCTAGATAAATTTAAAGAAAGCATAAACATATTATTACTTAAGCTTCTTTAGTTTGACATGGCTTAAAGCACTATTTCATAAGGCAGCAAGTACAGATGTAGAACTGATGTAACAGTAACACTAAATACCAAATGATGACAGAGATGCATAAGAACATAGCTTTTGTATACTGCTTCTTTTTCTTTCTCCTACCAAAAACATGGTAGAACCTTGCATATAAAAGCTCCCACTGTGTGCTCTAATAAATAAGTCCCAGATCTCCTGGAACTAGAGTTGCAGGGTATTGTAAGCTGCTCATTATGGGCGCTTAGAATCACACTCTGATTTTTCACTAAAGCGATACTCACTGTGAACCACTGATCACCCATCCTCTGCTTTTTAAAAAATGTTTTTCTTTTATATTTTCTTCATAGCATTATTGATCATGATATTCCTGTGACTTAAATAACTATATTTTCTGAATTAGTTTAGTTTAAGTTTTTAATTGAAATTGTCAACCTGTCTAGAATTCATATTGGTATAAAGCATAAAAATATAACTTTTACTTGTTATAGTTAATAACTATTTCTTTTGTAGAATAATCTTTTCTATGGATGATATACTATAAAAAGATGTATTTTTATTAAGCCTTGAGGAAAAGGAAGTATAAGAAAAGGCCTCAGCAGAGCCTAAAATTTAAAAAAAGTAGGTCTCTCTAAAGATTTAATATTTTATTTAATATACTAAAGGTAGAAGTTTGCTTATCAGCATTCCAGGTTGCTTAAAAAACTCTAGTCCCTCCAGTCTTTGTTTAGGATGTTAACTCTTTGCTTCCTTGGGATCCTTCCAACTACATCATTGCTGGTACTTCTTGAGCTTGTCTACAAACAGCATAAGTTCTATTCATCCTCTTCATACGTGGTATGCTAGTCACATTCCCCATGTTGTGTTGGATTCCGAGGACCCAAGGGTATGTGGGGCACGTTTCACTCTTCCCTCGCAAATTTACACTTCAGCGCATAAGCTGATCAGGTGATTGAGAGTTTTCTATTTTTAGCTATTTTTATTATTGTAGATCAGGCATATGAGGTGCAGATGTGCATATGAATGTATATGATGTCCTTAGAACAAAATACACACATTTCACAAAGTGCATAACTAACAAACATGTAGCATGATGGATGCAGTTGTCCCTCACGTTTGCATCAGGCTTGGGAGTGTTTATTTGTGCTCAACCCTAACAGTGATTATTATGTGTCCAGAATTTTATGTTTTGTTTATAAATCATGGTTGCAAGTACTCTGTGCGTCTCAATCATTAAACTACTGATATAGCCTATAATAAAAAGGCTGTTAAGTCTCTTTATTTTTGGAATGAAAATTTGGAAGAGAAATAGGGAGAGAAAGAGGAAAGAAAGGAAAATCTAAGTGAAATCAAGGATTCCCCATACTCTACAGCCTTAAAAAAATAATTTATTAACTAATGGTAATAGAACGCTCATCACAGTTCTGTGCTTTAAATAATATCAGGGCACTATTTCTCTGTCATTTTTGGCTATATTTTTCTGGCCTGTGGTTTTCTTTCTGCAAACCCTCATTACATAGTAGTAACTAGAGAGTCTTACCTCATTGGTTAGCACCTTTGCTGGAGATAAGAGCACTTTTTGTTAATATCTCTAGAACATAGCCCATAAATGATTCTCACTGGTCTCATAGTATTACTCACAGACATTCCAAACCCAATCACCACAGCTTGTAGAGAAAGATGTTGCCAGTGAAGAGCCTACGTTCTGTGATGTAGACAGAGGTTGAGTGAGATGGAAGAGGATGTAAACCGTTTCTGTTGCCAGTTCTGTTCCCAGAAAGTGGAAGATGTCTCAGCCACAGCAGCTATTCTAGAGGATTAAGCATCTCACTTGCCATTCCCTCAAATACAGAGTACCGTCTTAGCTCACAATAAGAAGAGCTGTCCCAGAGCATTATAATGGGTCTTTCACGACATGCTTTCTTGTTGTGAGAAGTGCTTTCCCTTCCTTGGTAACTACTAACACTGGAAAAACTTGAAATATTTCCATGCGTTTTATTTTGCCATCTGCCATTGACTGTCATATTTCACAAGTTAAGAAACATGTTATTTCTTTGTTTATTTTGTCAGTCTTTGGTATTCTCTGGAGAGAAATTACATCTCTCTGTTTCAGTGGGATACATTTAATCTGTTTGTCTTGTCTCTAGACTCAATGTAACTCCTTGTGGTTCACAGTCAAAGGTTTTTCTCTCTTTCACATTTGGTGAATAAAACAAATTCATTCCATATTCTGGATAATACAGATTTCTTGGTTCATTGGAGTGAAAGCCGGGAAACACAGATGCCTGAGTTTAGCATGGACAAGACTTTTCAATGTAGAATCCAGTTCCTCCAAAAAAATGTATCTGTTACTCTAGTATTTTAGATTAGTCTGTCAATATAAGTATTCATGAAACCTATAACCTTAGATTCTTGGCCTTTTAATGGTTCTTGTCACTGTCATAGACTCCATGTTAATTCCTGCATATGTCAAACAACCACAGTCTTATAGTAGGAGCTATATGGTGCATGTGTTCATTGTGCATCCAATGTTGAACTTGAGGCAACTTCTTAGACTATCTGACCAAGTAATTAGCCTGATTTCATGAATTTCTTTCTGGTTAAGAATATCACCCTGTGGTTATTTTGTATAGCAAGAAGCTATGAACCAGCTAGATGCTCTGCTAGATGTGTTGGGGTGACACATCCTTTTCTTTCTATGACTTAAGCCCCTTTCTTTCTATTACTTGAAGCTTAAGAAAGTGTGAGTGCTCTACAGTAGGTTTGTTTAAGCTACTCTTATCTAATTATTCTTAGCCACTCTACTCTCTATCATAAATTGTGTTCAATCAAATACATACCTAAACATAATAGGTATATATTCCTTAGCACAGCCATTTCTCATCACTAGTAATGATGTGTTGATGTCCTCCTTAGATGTCTTTACAATATTAGGGATGCAAGAGTTGAGTCCTCCAGTTCATAACTTCAAAAATTGTCACCAGAAATTTGCTTTTCTTTGGATCCCAGTAAATTCTACTGTAATTAATCTAAAAATTAGAAAACAATGAAGGAATGGTTTGGTGAATTTAAAAAAAAATGATGGAATCTTTATATCTCACAGCCTATACTTAGATGTAACTTAGTATATATAAGTCATAGGAACACCTAACTTATTGGAGCTGTCAGGAGAAACCCTGTTGTTCACTGTGCTATCCCACAAGTCAGAGGCAACTGTAGCAGCATCAATTACAAAGTCTGCCATAAGTATCTCAGTGTTACTCTTTTCATCCATATTGCTGAGTGCCTGGCAGCTGAGTGTTGGCATTATGGTAGGAGATGTTTATTGTTGTAGATACTTTAGTTAATACATCATGATTGAGAATAAGTTCTCATATGCTGTGGGTTTAGGTAGGGTTAGCAAAAGGGCAAAATATGTAAGACACGATTCCTGCCCTGGAGAGGATGGTAACGCGAACATAAATTAATGCTTGATATTTAAAATAGCATATTGTTAACAATCAAACTGAATGTAGAATAAGCTCTTGACATTCAATAGAGGTAGCTCTGGAGGCCAATTGAATCCCCAGGTATGTACAATTTGATCATAAAATGCATAAGATGAGAGGGAAAACATAGACTGAAATTTGATTAGAAAGTTCAGCTCACTCGCATGTACTAGGGTGGCTCACAGGGATCTGCTAAAACATAGTTCAATCTCAATTGGTCATTCTGGGGGAATGTTAAAACTCTGAACACTGTGGTCAGTGCGTATCATACACACAAGAGGCATTTGAAGGTCAATGAGATGGCTCAGTATGTAAAGGCATTTGGTGAGCAAGCCTGGCCACCTGTGTTGGATTTCCAGCACCCATGTAAAGGTGAAAGGTGACAACATCCCCTTTATTATACTCTAACTTCCAGAGCTCCAAGTCATGCATGCAGCCCACATGAAAGCCCACACTATAAAGGTAATTTTTAAAAGAAATATTTTAACAAGTCTACTCTAGTCATTCTAGAGTAGAAATGACTATCTTAAATCATGAAAACAGAAGTCAGAATGGTCACTGAAATATTAACAGAATTTAAAAGTAAAAGAAAGGCGCTGGAAGAATTTGAAGCAAACCTATCTAGAGACAGTCACTGAGAACAAGATGACAATCACCAAAGTCTTTCTCTGACCTCAGGCCAATTGGACCTGGTCTTCTCTTCCATGACAGCCAACGTCCAATGTCTGTGTCCCATTTTCCCATTCAGATTTCACCTTGAATCCAAAGCTATCATCTATCATTGCAGATATCACATAATAAAGCAGTTCACTAAGCAAATGATATAAGTTAGTAAGATCACTTTTACACCCTCCATCCAAATGACACAGGAGTGTTCACTGCAACCAAAATCAGTGTATTCTAGTACTTTTCTGATCTGTGGAAATGAGACATCTTGATGATCACGGTATCATTTTCTAGTGAAAAGGCTTCCTTGTGTTCTTTACCAAGGAATTAGAACCATGAACATGTTCAAAATGTCTCATCAGACTTTTTGCTTATAGGGATGGGTTGAGACCATTTTTACAATTTTTGTTTTGTTTGCAAAAGGCCTTCCAAAATTGCACACCTTGAGCTTAAACTGCTATTCTTACCTCATGGATGAACAAATACATATTATTTAACTTGCTAACTCTTGTGTTTTATGCACTTTATTCAATATGAATTTCTCCTTTAAAATAACATACAGCTTTGTGACCCTTCTTTTCATATATGTACAATCTTTGTATATGGTGTAAAATTTTATGGTGAAACTTGTTCTAAAGTTGAAGGGCTTTCTATGATATGTATGTTCCTTCCCCCACCCTGTTAGCTCTCTTTCATTTGTAATTAATATGCACAAGCATTGAACTTGTGAAAGTAACTAGGGGCCCCATGTAATGTACAACTCATGTTTATATTGTGCATATTTAAATCAGGTTAGACACATTTAGGCCTTCAAACATTTATCATTTTGTTATGGTGAAAAGTGTCAGAACCCTTCTAGCATTTTAAAATGTATACTTTGTGATGATTTGTATATGTTCCACCCAGGGACTGGCACTATTAGAAAATGTGGTCCCATTCTAGAAGGTATGGCCTTTTAGAGTAGGCATGGTGCTATAGGTATGGACTCTAAGACCCTCATCCTACCTGCCTAGAAGTCAGTATTCTTCTAGCAGCCTTTAGATGAAGATGTAGGACACTCAGCTCCTCCTGTACCATGCCTGCCTGGATGCCACCATGTTCCTGCCTTGATGATAATGGACTGAACCTTTGAACCTATAAGTCAGCCCCAATTAAATGTCCTTATAAGAGTTGTCTTGGCCATGGTGTTTGTTCACAGCAGTAAAACCCTAAGACAGAAGTTGGTACTGAGACTGGGGTATTGCTGTGATAGGCCTAACCATATTTTTGTTTAGAAGAGTGTGAATTTGGATTTGAAAAGCCATGGAATGTTTTAAGTGGGGCTTAATGAGCTACCCTACTAGGAATATGAAAGACTTTGTTGCTGTGAGTGATTTCAACTGTGCAGACCTAGCCTAAGAGGTTTCAGTGGAGAAGAACATCTTCTCCAGTATGTGGCCTAGAGACTGTTTTGTACTATTTTGGTGGAGAACATGGTTGCTTTTAAATGGCATGCCCTTATAAACAATCCGAATAAGGCTAAAGTGAAGAGACTCAGATTAATTGCATTGACAAAGGAGGTCTCAAAAAAGCCCAGCAGAGGCTTTGTTCTCTGGTTAAATCTCATGAAGAGCATTTTAAACAAGTGTAGCAAGTTTAGACAGGAAAAATATAAAATATATGGTTTAAATATTAAAGAGGCACCAGAAAGTAGAATGGAGCTGAATCCTATGTTACAGGAGATATCAGATTAAGGAAGTAAGATATTGGGCAAGATTCTATTCAGCTAAATTTAGATAAGGCACACCTTTTTTTTTTTAACATTTATTGCATTATGATGAGAAAAGTTACATGATTTCAATTTATCTGAATTTGTTAACATTTAAAAACATATTTTAAGTAAATAGAATTAAATCACATTCTTCTTTCCCTTTTGTACCCCAACTCCTCCCAGAGACCCCCCTTCAATACCTACAATATCTTTTTTGTCATATTCCTTAAAATTTATAAAATATTATAACAATAAAAATAAGTATTATAAAAGTTGTTTGATATAAAACAACAATCAATTTAACAGTCTTATGTACATGCTCATCTACAGCAATAGTGAATACATTTTTCTCAATATAAATTTTAAATAACTCCAAACATATTAACTGTATACTTCAAAATAATACATCACTAGTAGTATTTTCTTAAATGAACATAAATATATAAAGTCTTTTTGTTTGTTTTGTATTTAGTAGAGTTTAAAATCTTGGCTCTTACTGTGGTACAAGCCCAAAATAAGAACAATTTTTAGACATTGGATTTCATTGTAAGAAGGCTGTACTTCAATGAGACTCATATCACCAAAGGATTTTACCTCCATCGTAGCTAAGCTGAGAGTTATAGTTCTGCTGCACCAAGAAATGAATTGTAGGCATGATTTTTGGATACGGACTTCCTGCTATGGTCAAAGCTATTTGACTTGAATGAGTGACTTTATTCTCAGGCCACAGAGAACAGGTTAACATTCATTTAAGAAATGGTGTATGTATTAAGATGGTCTATCCATAAAGTCATTCACTAACTGTTTCAGTGAACAATGGTTCTGCTTGGAGGGTGGCACAGACATTATTAGGTGAGGGTAAGAATTTGGTTCATTAGCTGTGATAATTTGGAAAAGCATTCATCTCAGAGAAAGAGTAACTTATAAAATCCTCTTCAAACTTGATACGAGAGTTACGAACGTCAAGCAAAACATTCAGTCTCACTCTTTGTTGTTCTCTTACAAGCCACCTCCCTAGTTAATTGTTTATGTTTCTTTTGGGTATATAAATACTTTTGAAATATATAAGCTGTTCTGAAAACCATAGTATAGTGTAAAAACATGAAATAAACAATACTACTAATAGAGAGGCTGAGATTGGAGAAGCAAGATTTCAAGACACTTATGTTGTACACAGCCAGACATTGTCACAAACAAACAAGCTGAAAGTGTATATAGATTGTACAATATTGGACTTATTTCTCCAATTACCAAATTAGAGAGACCATTGGATGACAATCAACAAATTTCTAATTCCTCATATTATTGGGATTTCAATCGATTAGGATATGTTGGTAATATTACTTTTCATGTTAAGATATTAAGAAAAAGTAATTGTTACTTCCTGTTGTTTTTGTTGTAAGAGGTGGAATTGACTTTGTGTGGATTTGTTGAAAGATTACTTTCTTGCTTCTTCTAGGGGGTAGTTTTGCTCCTTATGTTGATGTTTTCCATCTATTATCCTTTGTAGGGCTGGATTTGTAGAAATATATTGTGTAAATTTTGTTTTGTCATAGAATATCTTGTTTTCTCCATCTATGGTAATTGAGAGTTTTGCTGGGTATAGTAGCCTGGGCTGGCATTTGTGTTCTTGTAGGGTCTGTATGACATCTGCCCAGGATCTTCTAGTTTTCATAGTCTCTGGTGAGAAGTCTGTTGTAATTCTGATAGGCATGCCTTTATATGTTAGTTGACCTTTTTTCCTTACTGCTTTTAAAATTCTTTCTTTGTTTAGTGCATTTGGTGTTTTATTATTATGTGATAGGAGGAATTTCTTTTCTGGTCCAGTCTATTTGGAGTTCTGTAGTCTTCTTGTATGTTCATGGGCATCTCTTTCTTTAGGTTAGGGAAGTTTTCTTCTATAATTTTGTTGAAGATATTTACCGGCCCATGAGAAGTGATTTTATATCTGAATCTTGCTTTTCTGGTGTAATGGTGTGTCCAGGACTTGCTCTGGTGGGAGAATTGGATTCTGATGATGCCAAGTAACTTTGGTTTGTGTTGTTTATTTTCTTATGCTTAGCCCCCACCTGCCATCTGATTATCTCTAGTGCTTCTTGCCCTTGCTAAATCTAACTGGAGCCTGTCCTTCCTGTGATCCTGGTTGTGTCAGAACTCCTCAGAGTCAAGCTGTCTCTGTGATCCTGTGATTCTGGGATCCTGTTATCCTGGGCTTGTTAGAGCACCTGGGAGTAGAGCTTCCTTTGGGTGTTGTGGGACAGGCTGCAGAGCTTATGCCCAACATCTGCTCAGGGCACCATCCTAGAGAGACCAGAAGGAACCCCGGCGGTACACACCTTTAATCCCTGGAGATAAAACCAAACGTATCTCTGAGTTCAAGACCAACCTAGAACAGAAAAAGTTCTAGGGAAAGAAAGACTTAAATCCAGGCTTGGTGGACCACACCTTTAGTCCCAGTGCATAGCAGACAGGCATACAGTTCTCTGAGTTCAAAATCAGTCTACAGAGCAAGTTCCAAGACAGCCAAGCTTAGGCAGTGAAGGAATTGGAAAACAGGAAGCTGGTGTCAATGTAATAGAACAAGGAGGCCATGTTCCAGCCCCAGCAAGCAACAGAACTTGGCAACTTTGGCTATGTGACTCTGGCTTTAAAAATCCAGAATAGAAGGGACTACTAGAACAATTGATGCTGGTTAGCTGGAGCAAATAAATTAGTTGTGATTAAGAAGAGACCAACATCACTGAGGTGAAATCTGGGAAATGTTTTCTGAGACCACAAAAAAAGCTATGTTCCAGAGATAGCCAAGGTTATATCTCTTTCTATGGCTGTACTTGGTAATGTGTTAAGACTCACCCAGGTGGTACTGGTTTTGAAGGCATGAAGGGGTCATGAAGAACAGCTGAGGCTTGGCCCTGTGAGAGGCCATAGAAGGTCATTGGTGAAAGTGCAGCCTCAGTTACAGTTGATGGCCCAGGACTGAAGGGGTCAAGCAAAGGATTTGAGGTTTGGCACTATGAAGAGAGCCTATGAGAGGCTATTTGCAAAGCCTAGTTGCAGCAGAAGACCCCAGTGTATTGGAGATGCCAGTACCATGGGATGATCAATAAGAACAGCAGCAGCAGTGGAGTGGATCAGCCTGAGCTTAGAGTGCTACAGAGGGCAGAGCTGGAGAAGTAACACTAGCCCTTTGGAGGCACCCAGAAGATCATGTGTGGATCCAGACATTGAAACAAGAAGCTGTAACATTGAAGTTGCCTTGAGGACTCCAAGATGTTCAAGATGCCAGAGCCACAGGCTATCTGATGAAGAAAGCTGCTAATAGGAAGTGGGATCAGCCCAGGAAAAGGAATTTCGTTGCAGTCAAGAAAGTTGAAAAAAGTTGGAGATCTGCAAACTGCTTTGACATCAGACATGGAGGTGCAGAGTTTGGAGTTTGCCCAGCTGGTTTCCTGTCATGCTTTGGGGATTACAGTTAAGTGATTGGATGGATCTCAGAAGAGACTTTGAACTTGGACTTTTAACATTGTTGAGACTGCTATAGACTATGGCGGCGAGTTTTGAAGTTCGACTAAATGAATTTTGCATTATACTATGTTTAGGTATGGCTCCCATAGACTCATATTTGAACAAGCTTATGGGACCAGAGAGTGGAAGGTGATGGTTTTTATATGCTCTGCCTAGAGATTAGCACTATTACAAGGTGTGGTCCTGTTCCAGTAGGTGTAGCCTTTTTGGAGTGGATGTGGCACTGTGGGTGTGGGCTTTAAGACCCTCATCCTAGCTGTCTGGAAGTCAATATTCTTCTAGCAGCCTTCAGATATAGAACTCTCAGTTCCTCCTGCACCATGCCTGCCTGGATGCTCCCATGTTCCTGCTTTGATGATAATCGACTGAACTTCTTAACCTGTAAGTCAGCCCTAATTAAATGTTGCCCTTATAAGAGTTGTCTTGGTCATGGTGTCTGCTCACAGCAGTAAAACCCTAACTAAGACACTATCTATAGTTAGCCTAGTGACTGTAGTATCCCATGACCTCTTGCTCCTATTTAGCTAGCTAATTACTCAGCACCTTTCCTCAGCCTTTGTTTCCATCGTAATCCCCAGCCTGTGGCAATCTTCATTCTACCTTCAATTTCTATGAGCTCTGTTGTAGAAAATACTAAGCTAACTACATTGATTTGTTAGTTCTGTAATTGTGCCATAGAACACATCAACAATGTCATCTAACCCAGGCTTTTGATTGACAGTAGTGTTTTTTTAAAGTGTCTTCTTAGGAACTTCAACATTTTGTGTGAGCAGTTGTGGCCACTGTCGCCCTATACTAGTCAGATCTGTTCACTATGGTACACATATGTGTTTCATGTCCACCAAGAGAGTTCTAGATAAATTCCTCAACATCAGGTTCACTAAGCGAGCAATATAGCAAGTTATCAAGTCACCCCAACTGTCAGATACGTTAAACCAGGTCTATTAGTGTGATCTAACCCATTTCACTATGAGTAATGCAGCCAAAGTCCAGGGTAATGCATGTTCTTTTCTTTGTAGCTTCTAGATTTTAAGGGTGGATCCTCTTAAGTTTATTTTAGTATGTGAGCGCACTCTCCAGTGTGTGTGTGTGTGTGTGTGTGTGTGTGTGTGTGTGTATGTGTGTGTGTGTGCAAGTTTGGGTGTGTGTGTATATGTGTAGGGTAGTGGTATGCCGATGACTAGAGGCCAGAAACATTGAATTCCCCTAGAACTAGAATTATCGAAAGTTGTGAGCTCCTGATATGGATTCTGAGAATTGAACTTGAGACCTGTAGAACAGCAAGGGCTTTTAACCTTTGAACCATCTCTCCAGCACTCAAATTTGTAATCAGGTATTTATAAAAGACAGCATGGATTCTAATCTAAATCTTCTTTTTGGGTTCAGCCTTCTGTAATTTGTTATTATAGCTGATTAAGTATTTACCATTTAACGTGTGAAGTTTATATTTTAAAATAACCACATATATATATGTATATCTTATAGATGGAGTTTATGCTATTTGATATCTGTTTTCATCCCTATTTTTGTCTTCCAAATGGTGAATTCACATTCATGTTTGCATGTTAATTCGAACATTTGTGACAACTTCCCAAGTTATCAAAGCTAACAGTTTGTGAATACAGATATGCCAAGGCTATACAATCAACCGTCTCATTCAAAGTGAATTCATACAGATACAGTTATGAAGACTTGCAAGATTAATTTTTCACAACTACATTTGATGCATTGACCTCATTCTTTAAAACACAGCTCAGACAACTTTCCATTCCCTCTACTTGGGGCACATATATTCTTTACGTGAAACTAAGGACCCTCCTTATGAGAGCACTGCAGGAGAGAGCAGCAACATGGGGTCATCATCTCTGTGTCTGCTACCATTGCATCCACCACCCTTGACTCAGTCCACTGGCTTTTGTTTGCTTCCTTTCCCTATCTTACAGCATCAGCTGCTGAGTCAGCTATTTCTCATCTGAAAACTCTGAGGAGGGTATCTGTATTTTCTTTCATGCTGAACCATCTTGCAATAGTGCTCTGGAATCGATCCCCTCTGAATCCGTTCCAATCTTTTATCGCTGGATATCCATGGGTGAGTTTTCTTTTTACCTTGATTGTATTGTTGTTGACTACAGAGGGGATTGTGGCTATCACAAACGACGAGGCCCAGTCAGCTTGTCTGGGAAGCAGCTAAAAAATTAATATGCAGTAAAGGCCCTGCTGTCTGGTGGTAGTAGAGTCATGCTCACTAATCAAGAATCCTGGCCATTATAGAGTGACCATAACTATTACATATGGATTATTGCTTTTCCAAAGCATAAAGAGATAACATATAATTTCCTGTAAAATGAGATCAAATAATTGTGGCTTTGATAGTCCAGAGTGTGCTTTAAGAATTCATGAGGCTTCAAAGTCCATTTTGCTTTCATCAATTTTGAACTTACCATAGAGGCGTAGAAATGACTGGAGCTAGAGGGGGAGGGCAGTAATTAATAGGACACTGGGTAGTAGAGATTTGCCAGGAGCTGATTTTCCTAAACGAATCTGATCCTTTACAATTGTCCATTGATTCTGCTCGCATGGTTAGTAGGGCACCATTGGGGTAGAAAGGACAATTTTTCCGATTTCTCACTAGAAAAATAGATGTGACTCGGCTCTGGAGCCTTGCCTTTGCCTGGATTGGCTCACGCTCATGTGGGACACCCATTTCAGTAATTCGGACCTCCTCCAGATTTATTGTAAAGGGGGAACTATGATCTTCTGGAGAAAACAGAGATGGGGATGCTACGGACTTCTAGAAGGTCTGAAAAGAGTTCTCAGCTGCTCAGCCAGGAGTTAATTGTTCTTTCCTAGTACCTGCACTTCCTCAGTCATTACCAGAAATCATGAGAGCCTCTCTCAGCCTTTGTGTCCACATCGGCAAAGTTCCCGGTGCCTGTCTTCCACACGGCAATCCAGGCTGTGTTGCTGTCAGAGCCCACTCGGGGGCTGGGGGTGGGGAGAGATGCGGGTGTGATTAGCTCTAAATGAAGTTCTAAACCACTGGTACATGAAATGAAACTATTTTTCCCCCCCTCTTTCTCCTTCCCCTTCCTTTAACCTGAGCTGCTCATGTAAGTGGCTTCTCATTTGCTTTCTCTGAGAAAACAAAGCAAAATAAAATAACGAATGGGGAAGGAGAAAAAAAAATCCCTTTGTAAGGACAAGTTCTTTTGCTGTGGATAAAAGGGAGTCATTGGCTGCTTTCCGCAGTGTCAGTATTAATTTCCAAGCAGTCGAAGCCACTGCTAATTTATTTGCAGAGCCATCCCCCGGCCCAGGAGCCAGGCTGAGAAGGCAGTGGTTTCCAGCCTCCAGCTTTGTTTGCTGACAGCCTGATTTCCCACAAGGCCTTTCCCACCTGTGTTCCTGTTGGTTTTCAGTGCTTGAGCCTCCCTTTCTTCTCCCTCGCTACTGCCTCCCCAATGGCTGCTGAAGGCCCTTTCTCATCTCCCGGTCTCTCTCATCCACTTCCTCCCTCCAGGCCTGAGGACTCCTGGCAGTTCTTTCTGTCACACAGCACTTAGAGGCTCTGCTGGGAACGTCCCAGGGGACAGCAAATGTCTCCTTCCCCCCCCCCCCCGGTTTTTTTTCTTCTCTCTCTCTCTTACTCTCTTTCTTTTCTTTCTTTCTTTTTTGCCCCTCTTGTTTTTGTTTCAAGGACGAGATTCAAAAGAGCCTGCTATAGACAGGTTGTAGGGTGCACCTTCTTGATGTGCCTTCAAATCGGGCCTGAGCAATTTGAATAGTTGTACTCTGTCTGTAAAAGTGTCCCCCAAAGCCCATTAAATTCTGTAAAGGCTCTCAGCTTTGAGGCTTTCCTGATGGAGGTCCAATCTGGGACCCAGGCTTCCAAAGTGTGAATCCTGCATCCTGCATCCTGCATCCTGCAAGGATTTCAACAATGGAAAATATCGAGCTGCTGATTTGGCTCTAGCTGGCTGCATATCAAAAGGTAGGAGGAGTATGGGAGGAACTCAGCAGCAGCAGCAGCAGAGCAGGCTACATGCTCCCCACATGCTGCAAGCAGGTTGGTAAGATACAGAGGCGAGGCGACTCGAGAGCATAGCTCCTGTGTATACACCCCTGCTAGCCTGCCCTCTTATAGCTCACCTGCTGGTCAGTGGGGACAAGAGTGAGACGGATTCACACCAGTGGCAAAAGCCATTCTGCATGGGATTGAAACAGGGACATGGACAGCCCATTTTCCAGATGATGGCCAAAGCCATAGGCATAGGTTGAGGCAATGAAGGACATCACTGGAGACAGGTAGCCTGCACCAGGTACTCCCTTTGATGTCACTTACTGGCCAAGAAGGGCCACAGGTAGAATTTTGCCGGCAAAATGAGCTTTGAGCCACCTATCTATTCAACCTCTGCTTAATATGTACAGGTTATTTAGTGCACTTTCTTTTGTAATTTCTGTGAATAGATATCTCTTGGATGGTCATGAGTTTGTGTTTAAAGGAGCTGTGTTTAAAATACTAGAGTAGCTCAGTGGGCATACTGCTTTCTGTATAGGCAGGAGGACTTGAGTTTGGCTGTGTACCACCCATATAAAAGTTAAATGTAGTGTCATGAACCTGTAACGCTAGCACTCATTTGTGGAGCTCATACAGACTGGTTAAATCCCTGGAGCTCGCTAGCCTGGAGATCTAGTTAGTGGTGAAGCTCCATGGCTCAGCGAAATTCTCAAAATAGTAAGACAGAGAGTTGACTGAGAAAGATGCCCAGTGCCAAGCGCAGGCCTCCATACATGCATCCGGGGATGTTCACGTGCATCCCTGTCCCCCACCCCACCCTGGAAAACACAGTCTCTGTCCATTGAGATTCATAATTAGAATTACCAAGTTACATTACGGCAGGTATAAAAGGCCCAAGATGTGGCAAACAGGATTTTGTTCTCTTTGGTGATTTGACAGAGCTAAACACCATCTGCAGGCCCCATCCCCTGCTAATTATGTAATTAGACACACAAAGACCTACCTTGTTAAGATTCTGTTTTCCTTCCCTTCCCACTCACTAACTCCCTGAATCTTCTTTTTCCAGCTGTTTCTGTCCCAGTCTCTGAGATTCGTTAACTTAGCAAGGCCATCAGACTCCTTAGAGTTTTAACGTTCGTTCACTTCTTAGTTTCCGTCCCTGAACCCTCGGTGACTAAAACCTCTTCTTTTTCTTTTGAAAACAGAAGAGATGTCGTTCCCTTGCCTGTGAGTATAACTCCAAACTTCCCAAGCCAATTTCTCTCAAACTTCGTAAGGAACTCACCTTTGGGCTGAGACTAAGCAGGGAAAGTTTGGGCCCCAGAGGACAGTTTTTCAGAGAAGTTGCAAGTGAGTAGAAACACAACAGCTGCATGATGAAACTCATCTGACAATTGTCACCTGCCCTCCTTGTTGCTCTGGCCTCATTCTTCCTCCTCTGGCTCTCCTGGGAATTCTGACTTTTCTCTTCTCTCTGTTAGCTTAGCAGCTCCTCCCTCCCTTCCCCCCACGCTAGTTTGTCCTCTGGGGATGAAGGAAATGCTTTAAATCTGTAAACTGCATACATTTTCTCCCAGATCAACTTGAAGCTCAGTTTAAATTGGATGGAGGAGATTCATTTATGGAAGTCACAGCTGTTACCCACAGACAGAGTCATCTGAATGGTCAGGCTGGATCCATAGGACACAGGGTAGCCAGTGCAGACTTCTAAAGATTGGGGTTTCTGGTGTATATTTACACAAAGATCATTTTCCCGTAAAGCACTGAGAATGTGGGCTGAGGATTTTTTTAACTCTCCCAGTGGCTCCTGTAGTGTAGAGTCCTAGTTAATGACCTAGCCTGAACAAGACGTCCAAACTGAGGGTACACCACACAGTGTAGCCTGCAGTCCATGCACTCAAAGATGCCAGAAATGACCGAAGCCAATTTGTCTTCAATAGTGCCTTTAATAGATGAAGCAGAAACTGAGGCTTTACCTGTGTGTGCTTTTCCAGTTCTTTTCACCAAAGGGTGACCTTGAATTCCAGAAGGCCAATGGGGTTTTCTTAGATATTCACCAGGAACATTCCCTGGTGCTTTAGTGATTTCTTTGAGCTAATATGGCCTTCTGATCCCCAGTGGTAATATCTGCTGCTCACTGCTGAGAGACTGGCTCTTCCTTTCTTAGCCCTTCCGTATTAGTAAACAGTTTGTCTTCTAGAATCTCTTTTGAGGGCAGGTGAGTACATCTCTCACCGGAATCTGGTCATCTCGGAGAGAACATCTGGTAATGGTCTCTCCTATTCCCCACCGACCTTGCTCTTTCCAGGGGTTTCAGAGTGTCTATGTTTAGCTCTATGAAGTGGTGGACAGAACCCTTCTCTGGGACGTTCCACATTCACACTCTGCCACCTCCTTCCTCCCATCCATTCCTGAGCACAGAGGACCATTTGCTCTCCAGGCAAGCCCAGTTGCCCACAAGCCTCTCTGCTCACTCATGGTTCCCCCTCCCTCAGATTTCCTCATTACCTAGTTGTGTTGCTTCCCTTAAGGGTGATGGTGCTCAAGAGCCTGTATACAGTGCTTTTTGTCTTTACTTTGAATCCTTATACAACCATTTTAAAATGTATCTTAGACCACTATGGAAAAATGGCCTGCACAAGATAAAAATTTAAAAAAAAAAAAAAAGGGGGGGGGGGGGGGGGGGGGGGGGGAGGAGAAAGAGAAAGAGGAGGAGGAGTTATAGTTAAACTCATGGTGCTTATTTAGGGTTATTTGCAAGCCTCCAATTTATTTAACCATTCTTCTGCTTAGAGACTGTTTAAATAACTCTTCTATCAAAAGTCAATGGGAAGAGTAGGCACAGCTAACACTAACATGGTGATTAGTCTCTGCTTACTAAGTTCCTTTTAACAGTCTGAGAATCACTTCCATGGCCAGTTGGAACCTGTGAATTCTCAGAGTGGTGAAAAATGTGAGCATTGAAATCAGAGCCACTTCTGTGCTTAGCTAACAGCTCTATGGCCTTATGCAAATTAAAGAACTTCTGAGTCTCCTGGTCCTCATGTGTGAACTGTTTTAGTCTTGTTAAGAGGTGTAGATGAACGCATGTGTGCAAAACACCTCGCACGTAGTAAATATTAATGCTTCCTTTACTTGTTTTATTATTCGTCTTCTGTTTCCGCCAGAGCCTGTTCCCTCTTAGGAAAAAAAGATGTGTAGAAAGCTGCTCAGAAAATGAAGAGGGATGGACTGAGGTGGTAACACACAAGTGGGAGCTTGTGATTGCCTTACTGGAGGAGCAGAGCAGTAGAAAAAAGGAACGGGAAACTTTGAAATAAATGTTTTTTTTAATAATTTAAATATACTGTATTTTTAAAGTTTAAGACTGCATAGAGATTATGAATATATAGGGACATAGATAGATAGATAGATAGATAGATAGATAGATAGATAGATAGATAGATTGACAGATGGATCAGTAAGTAGGTGGGTAGATAGGTAGATAGACATGTAGATATGGAAATAGATGAGTAAAATTGATGGGTAAATAAATAGATGGAAGATGAGAGATAGAGAGTAGCTGAATGGATAAGTGAATTGATACAGGATAGATGGTATAGATGGAAAGATGATTGAAAAATTAGATTTGGATAGATAGATGATAGATGATGGGTAGTTGATAGACAATAGATACAGGAATAGATGATAGATATAGTTAAATATAGATGATAGGTAGATAGACATGATAGATAAATAGTTAATAGAGTGTAAATTGATGATAGTTATAGTGATAGATAATAGATACAGATGATATACAGGCAGACAGACAGATGCATGCTGGAAGGAATCCTGGCTTTTACTACTTACTCTCTAACACTTTCTTGTGATGCTTCCAGGAAATTCTATGTGTACAACAGTGGGCATATCATTGCGGTGTCAAAAGTCAAGGAGTTATACAATAAAGACAGTAGACTATAGTCAGAGCATGGATCGGGAGAGGAACTTGAGTTTGAGGCAGAGCAGCTTGTCTGGGCACTGGCTCTCAGTGGCATCTCTTCCTGGGCTCCTTTTGTAGGTGTTTTCCTTCTTTCCATCTGTAGGTGTTATCCAAGAGGCTGGGTACCTCTTGAATAGTGTGATCAATGGCTACAAGTTCTCTTACTGGCTATACCATCCATAAATCAAGCTCTTTAATAGCTTAATAAAACCATAAGATTTGGGACTTTAAAAAGTGATTGCAGTGCCCAGATGCTAATGAGACACATATATCTGAAACAACTGATTTAAAAAAGAAAACTGTGGAAAATAGGTCCCAGCACAACACGTAGAGTGGCTGGCTAATTTACCATGCTGTGAAACATTCCACAGAACAGAATGTCAGGCCCATATATTTTCCCATGAGTCATGGAGACGCGAATAGAGTGAGCAAAACAGGGTACCTGAGTGGATTTCCCATTAGGGTTCCTCTGTCTGCCAGGCTATCACCAACAAATGCACCAACCTGGCAGGTCAAATGCCTCCACTATATTTCTAGAACATGCTTTGTAGTCAATAATAAATAAATCCTAAGGTGTGTGATTATGTAATGATAGCCACATTCACTCACCTGTCTGTCGGAGAAGCCATATTTGAGTTTCAGCTCCCATCCCCTGGGCCTGTGAGATAGAAGCTAGAGCACTTGGTTGTTGTGTTTAAAATTCCTGGCAACCCTGGGCTAAGTGCACTGGGGTGGAACTAGTCGCCATTGCTTAGTGATCCATTAGCTAATGGGTATGATCCCGTTAGCTTTCTATTTATCCCTTAAGCCATTAAGGTGCACCCGCTGTGTCTGTCAGGGCTATACTTGACCAAAAGTGATGGTTGAAATAAAATAAATGTCAAACCAAGTATGATCTAAAAGTTATTATTTAAGACATAATTGGTTTCATGAAAAGGTGAAGGTGTTACAAACTGACACATGGGATCCCAGGCATCCTATGCAAAGCACACTCTGATGTGGTGGTTGTCGTAGGAGAACTGCCTCGAGACCCACCTTCCTAGTGCCCCTAGTGTCTGCTAATAGTGTCTGCCTGAGACTCTTGGAAGCTGGTCATAGCAGTTCTTAATCTATTTTTCAATGGATTCTTTATAATCTTTAAGTAAAAATCCCCAGCTACTGGAAGAAAGGAGAGAGAGAAGAGGGTAGTGAGAGGAATAAATATGAGCAGGCTCTGTGTGTGTGTGTGTGTGTGTGTGTGTGTGTGTGTGTGTGTGTGTGTGTGTTTAAATGTCATGATGGAACCCATTTATTTGTGTGCTAAGAAAAAATTGAAAAGCCAGCAAGCAAACACTCCGCATCCCCAGTCCACAGAAGGCTGGCTGAGGGTTTGAGTTGTGCCAGCTAGCTGCTCTCATCTGTTACTGCTGGCTCTGATATTCAGTCATACTGGTCCTTGGTATGTGATCCTCACCCTATGGAATGTTCTCTCTTCACCCAATTCATCTTGAATATCAGCTTGAACTCCATTTCCTCCCGCCTCTGAGGAGCCCCTACTGCTCTTCCACACCTGGTAGTCTCTAGCTCAGTGTCCTTTTGATTTCCTGTCCTCAAGAGTTTCATGAATTATGAAAGTTGTGTCTGCCTCTCTGGCTAGAGGAAGCTTCCTTGAAGGAAAAGGCCAAGTCTGAGTTTTCTCACCTGGCTTTCCATCACCATCACAGTCCTTACTACAGGGAGGAAGGAAATTATTGGGTCTTGAGACATCTCAAGACCCAAAATATAGAAGGACAATTTAGGTGCAAAGCGTCCAGAGAAATCATCAGGTACTTCTTGGATGTTTTTCCTTATAGCTGAGGTGACCCCATCCATTTCTATCATTTCAGTAATCATTGTCTTGACCTATATGGGTAACCTTAGCAACAATACAAATATTTAAGATGACTACCTTGTAATGGGGCTCAATGAGCAACTATTTTCTTAAAGTAGGTCATTAGATATGGCTATTCCACAACTCTAGGCTCTTTCCTCTGGAGATCTTGTGTCACTTTATGTCATTCCCTTATTACATCTGCAAGGGCAGAGAAAGGATTCAGCATACTTGACAAATGAGCAACTGTCTCATCCTCTTTCAGGCTGACAGAAATTGGAATCATTCTGATTTCGTTTATACATCTCCAATACCCCCAGTCTTTTCTAGGCCAGGATGATCATATCAAATACAACTCTCACAAAACATGTAAGGTATGTGCTCTGATCTGTGGTTATCATCATATGTCATTAGGAGACATAGCACTATGCTCGTTTGGCAAAATAATTACAGTAGGGTCTCCCTAGTGCCCCTGACCTATCTGTTCTTGGTCCTGATCACTGTTCCAGGTACGATTTTTAACTTGTGGACATTCTATGTGTTGAATACATAGTATAATTCTTAAAAAAAAAAAAAAAACCCTCTTCTCTATATACACAGTTGTGCTTTTAAAAAATTCATGACTGTGTTTTTGAGTACATATGCATGCCAATAAGTATATAAACATCCATATGGAAGCCCACCTCATGTAATTCCACAATTGTTGTCCACTTTTTCCCCTTAAAATAGTCTCTCATTGGCTATAAACTTTCTAGGTAGACTAGGATACATGCCCAGTGACCCCCAGCCAGTGATCCTCCTCTCTTTGCCTCCTTAGCTTTTGATTACAAGTAAGCATCATTACACCTTGTTTTTCTCATGTAGGTTCTGGAGATCAAACTCTGTTGTGCTTACAAGGCAAGCACTAACTGAGCTATCTTGCAAGCCCCAAAGCCTTGTAACATGCCGTTTCCAAATAGCCTCCAGTTCTTCAGATACATGGTTGCTTTTCTAGATGCCAGAGGCAACATGTGATAAAACATGTCTCCAGTGCCTAATACATGCCACAGTTTCCTAGCATTCTATAGTGATTTCTCCATCCACTACCACTCAATTTTAAAGCAAAATATTTCACACAGTGGCTTATTGGTTAAGAACACTTGCTGCTTTCATAGATGACCCCTGTCCCATGGCGGCTCACAGACACCTGTAATTCCAGTTCCAGGGGGATCTGACACTCTCTTGTGGCCTTCTTGGGCATCAAACTGTCATGTGGTGCACATTATATGCAGGCCACAGTCATATATCTAAAATAAAAATAAATGAATCTTTAAAATACTTTCCCACATTTTTTCCAACACGTGAACCTAGCTGTAGTTTTCTTTGCTCATCTAAGTGGCACTTGCCTTATAAAAACCATTCCATAGCACAGTGGCTTACTACAACACTGAGTATTAATTAATCTGCAGGATACGAGGTCTGAGGAATAGCAGATCAACAAGGGCGCTTGGGTGACTGTTTTAGACAAAGATGTAAAGAGTTCAGCTCCTGGACTATCATAGGTTTGGATCTGCTGCATGTGTTTCAAGTTAAGAGAAGAGTTTCTTTTAGAAGCTCCATGGAAACTGCTTTACACATGGGCAATTCCTTGACTATAAGATGTAGGACAAACTTCAAACATATGACTGAAGCCTCTGTGCTTACATTGTATCATCTAAGCTCCAGAGATGATCTCAAGCCACCTAGCCAATCCTAGCACAGCTGTCTGCCACTGTGACAAAATGTCTGAGGTGAAAAACTTGGAGGTAAAAATATTTTGGCTCATGATTTTGAACGTTTCAGATAGTGATGTCTTGGCTTGGTGACTACTGGCATGAAATGAAGCAGAGCACTGTAGCAGGGAGTTTGGTGGAGAAAGGCTGTCCATCTCAGGGCAGCCAAGAAGCATAGAGAAGGTTCTGGGACAAAATCCATCCTTCAAAGGTAACCACATCCTCCCTCTGGGCCTGAGAGCTTCCTAACACATTTAGCTACAAATTTAAAAATAAGTCAACCCACCCATGAATATCTCAATTCACTCACCTCTTACTATCTTTTAATATTTACCATTGGATAGGAAATCATGCCTTCCACACATGAAGATAGATAGATAGATAGACAGATAGATAGATAGATAGATAGATAGATAGATAGATAGATAGATAGATAGGGAGGGTATAGATATAGATATTTCATCACACTATAAGCCCTAAGATTTTGTTATTTACTGAAAGACATCTGTTTCTAGTTGTGATATGACTCAGCCCTTGACATACACCTTTAATCCCTCCGGCTAGAATACAGACACACCCCTAGTTTACACCTTCAATCACAAATAATGAAGGTAAAATTAGTTTTTAGAAAGAAGCATCCATGTTTAAAAGTGATATCTAATTGGGTGCTAGACAAAGTGATGAATCGGAGAAAGATTTGACAGAGTAGGATATGCAGAATTCTCACAGGAAGAGAATGGAAAGGAAAGCTGTTAAAGAGAGGGTAGTGCAGAAGGAGGAGGCAGTTTTACCCAGGAAAGTTTTACAGAAACAGGTTGAAGAGAGAACAAGCTAGACACAGGTGAAAACAGAATGAGCCAGAGAATGAGAAGGAGCCAGATTAGAACAGATGTCCATAGTTAGAGGCCAAGCAGAGAAAAAAGTCAGAGGTCAAGAGCACAACCAGATTGAATCATTCAGCTTGTAGAGAGGTTTGAGCCAGAACAGCTTTGTTGACCAGTCAGCCAGAAGCCAGAAAGAGCTAGGAAGGGGTGAGCTTATTCAGCAGCAGATCTCAGAGGTTGAAAATATTCTAGGCCTAGATAAAATCGTACAGAGGCTAGAAACTTCCAGGACTAGGCCTAGCTTAGCAAAATGAGACAGTGAGACTTCGAGATGACAATTACTGCTAGACAATAAAAACTGTTTTTACACACACACTCTCATGTGTGTGTGTGTGTGTGTGTGTGTGTGTGTGTGTGTGTGTGTGTGTGTGTGTGTGTGTGTGTGTAACACCCTGGCACTTTCTCTCACCAGGTTCTTCCCAACATGGAGTTCATGCATATTTATTTATTTCCTTTGGTTTTTATATTATCTCTTCATTCATGACTACCAGCTCCTAAGATTACTCTCTATTCACTAAAATACTTGGGTGAGTGAGTTGATAAATAACTGGTAAGTTATGTCAATAATTTTCTTACCTGAAATGCAAACTATGGGTCCCCTCATCTGCCTCATCCTGTTCAGCTCATAAATGTATTAATCACATCTAAATTTCATCTAAAATCATTTCACGGAATCCTGCAATATTGGTATTTTTCAACTAGGATAGTGCTCGTAGGATTATACTTTAAGGGCCATTTATTAAAAACAAAGTCCATTTTCTCTTCTCCCTGTGTTCCCGACTTGCTTGATTCTCACCCAATTCTTTCTACCCTTGGCAGGAGTAATGAGTCCTCACTCTATAAATGTACAGCCTGAGTCAGCACCCACAGCATGTGCTAATTTCTAAATGATTTCCTTCATTTCCTGACTTTGATGTCCTGGTATCTCCCTTGACACTAAGCGATGTAGTAATAAGGTAGGCAAGTGGTCTGGAGATGTAGTGTGAAGAAGTGTTTGCTTTTGCTTCTGATGAGTGTCAGCCATAGTTTACCTTTGGAAATATATCTAGACACTGTTGTGAAATTTTCTCTTGTTAAGTAAAAATTGAGATTTAGGGATGGCACAATGGCCTCCAAGGATGTTTTTTTTTGGGGGGGGGGCTTTAAGGAGCAGGAAGAACTTGCAAGTTCAGTGTCTTTAAGATGTCTGTCATACTGGTAGATTATAATAGCAAGAAACAGGAAACAATTTAATGTCTGTCCATCTAAGATCCATTATATACGTGATGATTTATATATATACAAAGTGGAATATAGTCAAGATGACTAATGTATGCTGGGTAATGAGCTTATTTGTGAATCACATAACATCATCCTGCACATTTTTGAGCATAAATATTATCAGTTTCTTTTAAATAACTAAAGGTTAAGAATTTGAGTGATTTCCTGTTGAAGCCAGTTTTAGTATATATTTGTGTATATATATTTAATATATAAATAAAGATGTGTGTGTGTGAGAGTGTGTGTGTGTGAGAGTGTGTGTGTGTGTTTAAGTCTTCAAGTTCCAATGGGGAACTTGTGTGTTTATAAGGTGTTAGTGAGTACTTCCTTTTCATCTGAAGTCACTACACCTTTACTTTATTTGCATAGTGAATATTATCAACCCATCTATTTGGCTAAACAGTTTCTAAAGTCACTTGGCTGCCAACTTTGCCCTTTTAATTTACCATACTTTCTTTGTGTCTTCTCTCACATGTGACCAGAAGAGGTCATGCTCATGACTCTCTCTTTTTGACCTTAAAGAACAGGTCGACCTCTCCCCTCAGTCAGATCCTGCACATCCTCTAGGGTGTAGCCCAATGAGTCTGCCTGACCCTCCTTTCCATGTACCACCCCACCCCAGCCCACCCTTTCAGATCTAGCCTGAATTCCACATCTAGTGCCTTCATCTAGCCTGGCCACCTCCACCTGTGTCCCAGCCAATCTCTAAGCTTTTTCTAAGGCACACCCTGGCTGCCTCTGCAATCCCAGGCTTCTTCCATGCCACAAGCCACCTAGCTATCCAGCAAGATGTACCCTGACACTCCAGGCTTAGACTAGGATGCACATCCTACATACCAACCTCTTTCCCTCTGCCCAGATGACTTACTTCCACCTAAGACATTTTCAACCTCTAATACCAACTCGCCAGCATATCCTCTCTACTGTCACAGCATGCTCTGCCCATATCAGATGCAGAACTAAGAACTCCACAGTCTCAGATCTCATTGAAAAACTAAAAAGATTAAAGATTAAAGCAATATCTGTACTCTAAAACATGTAGAAATGTCTGCCGATGAGAGTTACCAAGATGAATCTGAGGTCATATAATTTAAAAGAATAATTATAAACTTTATCAAAGAATTCAAAGAGCTTAAAGAAGACACAAAGAAACTGCTCAATGAAATTAAGGAGAGAGAACTAAAGGAGAATAAATGCCAGAGTGATGCCCAGGAAACACAAAGCCTAAAAGAAATGGATGAATTTCAAGATTCTGCCAAAACACCAAAAGTTAAAAAAAAGAAAAACCTAAAAAGACTCATAACAAAGAAGGATATTAAACTAGTAATGAAAAGCCTTCCAACTATAAAGATGCCCAGGCCAAGATGTATCCACGACAGAATTTTACTAGACTTTCAAAATTTTATAGCCAATCTTTCTTAAACTCTTTTTAAAAGATAGAAGCAGGAGAACATACTTCAACATAATAAAAACAACATATGAGGAATCTACAGCCAACGTCATCCTAAATGGAGAAAAGCTTGAAGTAAT
>JADRCD010204520.1:26782-51064 GCA_019843815.1 Montemys delectorum | reverse complement strand
TGTGTGTGTGTGTGTGTGTGTGTGTGTGTGTGTGTGTGTGTGTGTGTTGGGAGAAGGGGGACAGTGACTTTAGAGCACTCAGTCCTAAATGAAACATCTTCATCAAACCCCTCCCCTCAAAGCTCAAGGAAGAGGAGGTAAGATTGTGAGAACTAGAGGCTGATGAATGAATCCAAAGAAACATGATCTTTTAGGTATAATAGGACTGATGTACATACAAACTCACAGACACTGTGGCAGCACACACAAGACTTGCATAGATTCAAGCCAGATGATGTCCCAGCACTGAGAGGGGAAGTAGACGTAGGGTCTCCGTCCTAACGAAGAAGCTATCTGCAGTTGATTTCAACTGCCAAAGGGAAAGCCAGTTTTCTCTAATGGAGAACTACCACTGGGTAGATCCATGGCAGGTCACATGTCCAAGAGTAGCTGACTAACACAAAATGAACTCCATAGTTTTGTTGGTTGGGGGGGGGGGGTGTATTTTGTTTGTTTTAGCTTTTTGTAGGAAGGGTCTTATTGAGTTTTGTCTGTTTTGATTCCCATTGTGTGTGCATGCTTGTGTGTGTTTAAGAGAAAGGGAGTGTTTACTAGGGAGGTGGATATTAAGTGTGGCCCTGTTGGAGGAGTGTCACTGGGGGGGGGGTGGGCTTTGAGGTTTCAAAATTCCAAACTATGGCCGGTATCCTCTGTGGTCTCTCTCTCTCCTCTTCCTCCTTCTCCCCCCACCTCCATATTATGATGCAAGCTCTCAGCTACTGTTCTAGCACCACACCTGCCTGACTGCTGACACGCTCTCTGCCATGACGGTTAAGAACCAACCCTACAAAACTGTAAGCAAACTCCCAATTAAATGCTTTTATAAGTTACATTGATCATGGTTACGTTCTCTCTTCACAGAAACAGAACAGTAACTAAGACAATCAAGTTTTTAAAAGGTCCCCAAGAGCTGGAGGTATAGGATAGTTGAGAGACTATCTGCCTAGCATTCATGAAGCCCCAGCTTCATGATCAGTTCCTAGCATCACAAACTGGGGTGTGGTGACTCACACTTGTAATTCACACTTGAGAGGTGCAGGCAAGAGAATTAGAAATTCAAGATCATCCTCAGGGTGCCTAGCAAGTTTGAAGTCAGCCTTCTAAAGTCAGTTTTCTGCCCTGTGTTCAGACAATAGTAAAATAATTGACGAGACATGGCATTACAAAAAGAACCAGAGGAAAAGACATTTGTTTTCAATGCCCATCTCTCAGCCATCCTTCACCCTGCATCCTAGCTATGTACTCTACAGACCAGTAACAGTTAACGGAGAGCTTCCATTACGCTATTATATATTTATAAGCACAGAAGCATTATTGTCTCCCATAAATACTGTATTAAACATTCAGAAGCTAGAATCTAGTCTGCAATCCCCTGACTTACATAAAACCTCATTTTAATAAACTGGAGTGAGCTTTCCAAGTAACAGGGACTCTTAAGTTACGTTGGTACGTGCTTGTGTGCAATGGCAAACTGTAGCAATTAGGACCAGGGCTGAATCACATCCTATGATGAGATTCTAAATATGTTTCAAAAGACTTAACAGTGCTTCCAGAAACTCGTCTGTCTATGTCTGCTACACCTGACATTTAGAAGTCCTTCCTTTAAAAAGAGTCCGTTGACAATTTCATACGCGTATACATGTATCTTGGTTGTCCCCCACTCTCATATTCTCCTCATCTTACTATCCCTCCTACTCCTTACCTCTTTTCCAGATTCATGACGTTAGGTTTGGTTTTGTGGACCATCTACTTGTGACCACTGGGTTGGATCCTGGTAAGGTTACAAATGAGAACTAAAGGCAACAATTCCCTTTCCCTGACCTACCCATAAGAAATGGTTCAGCGGGGCTGGCGAGATGGCTCAGCGGGTAAGAGCACTGACTGCTCTTCCAAAGGTCCTGAGTTCCAATCCCAGCAACCACATGGTGCCTCACAACCACCCGTAATGAGGTTGGACGCCCTCTTCTGGTGCATCTGAAGACAGTCATAGTGAATTACACCAGAGCAAGCAGGGCCAGCAGAGGTCCTGAGTTCAATTCCCAGCAGCCACACACATGATGGCTCACGACCATCTGTACAGCTACAGTGTACTCATACACATAAAATAAATAAAATAAATCTTAAAAAAAAGAAAAAAGAAATGGTTCAGCACTGAGGGACAGGACCTCCTGAGCCGCCTTCCATCCATATCTGACTGGTCGTGATGGGGACATTCTTTTGCAGGCTCCGGGAAGCTCTGGATTTGTAGTTGTGTGCCTGTATACTGTCGAGAGGATGGCATTTTGTAGCTCTTCTCCCTGTCTCCTGAATTATACATCCTTTTCACCCCCTTCTGCAACAATCTCTGAGACTTACCATGGGTAGTAAAAACGTCTTGTATTAGTCTCAGCATACTATACAGTCTGAAGTCTCTACATTCATGGCGGAGGCTTCTCTGACTAAGGCTAAGAGTGGTTATCTATGGGTTAAAACATTTAGAAGGCAGCTCAATGCCATGCCAATTAGCTACATAACAGAAGAGGACCCGGACTTCAACCTTCATGGGCTTTTGAGTGAGACTATATCCCAGGTATAGATTCTTTGATGTGAACGTCAAATACAATCTGTGAGAGATCTTCAAATCTCCCAGTTTTGTGTATTCAGCTTAGCTCCTGTAGAGGCCCAAAACTATAAAGAACCCAGATGGAAAGTGATGCCTCACAGGATAGGGGTGGTAGAATGTAGGTAATATGGGAAGTAGACACAGGGGACTCTAGGGGTGGCCTTAAGTCATTGCATTGAGTTTAGAACTTTAAGCTGTTAGCCTCTCCCAAGGCTGAGGATGCTGGTTTTCTCCAGTCCTGCATAATTTCTAATGAGAACTCTTAAGCCATATACTTCTGCTCTGTGCATAGCTATTTTTTCTATTTACTGACCTTAAGCAATTTGTTTCTTGAAGTTATAGACTTACACTTTCTAAAAAAAAAAACAAATTTGGAAACATGCTACCATTTCAGGTTTTTTTTTTTTTTATGCTCTCTTAGTGTTTGAGACTCCAAGTCATGACATTAAGATCCTGAACACTGCCTCACAGTCCATGGATGGCATTTTCATTTTCAAAATTATGTCTCTTTGCATTTCATCTTGTATAAGCTTCCACTGCTATCTTCAAGCTCACTAACCTTCTCTGTAATGTCTTACTGCCAATACTGTCTCATCTCACTTTTTCCTATGTAAAAGCTGAGTCCACATTTTCCATGTCTATATTCAACGTGTTTAGTCTTTCTTCTAGGTATAAGCATTATAAGAAGAATATAACTGTTAGGCCTGGTGATGGTGGTCCAGACTTTAGGAGACAGAGGCAGGCAGATCTTCCTTCTTTGCCTGAGTCTCCTGTGTGACGGTTTAGGAAGTCTCAAAGAAGCAAGATAGGAAATTGCTCATCTCATTTTTCTGTCTCACAGGGCCCACTTCCCATTGCCTGATATTTAATGTCTTGATAGCCACCAGCCCATAGATTGCACTAAAGTTTTAATGTTTTCTTGAAGAAAATAAATCCAGTCTTTACTACTCTGTTTTGGGGAAAGTGGAGATTCCACTGTACTCTTTTAAAACATGAAGCTCTTGGGGGAGGCAGAGAAAGGCAGATCTCTGAGTTTGAGGCTAATATGGTCAACAAAGAGAGTTAAAGGTTAGCCAGGGCTACAGAGAGAAACCCTGTTGGTGGGGAGGGAGTTCACATCAATTCCATATTCAAAGGTTTTTAAAAGGGCATTTCTTTGATACAATACAGCCATTATCATAGGACCAAATAATTCTTTAATGTTCTCCAATGGCTAGTATATATCTGGATTTTCATAAGCATCTCAAAATATCTGAAGTTTGTTTGACTAAGAACCCTGAGTCCATGCATTACTTTGACGGCTACATCTCACTTTTCTTTCACTCTAGAGATGACGCTTCGTCCTTCTCCACTTTCCTTATGCCAAAAACTTGCTAAATACCAGCCCTGTCCCTGGATGCCTCACTTTCTGGAAATGGTCTCCTGCTTCTTTGTGCTATCGTTATATTCGTTCCCAAATCACTTGTTAGGCCTGTTGGTTGAATCCAGCAGTGATTGGGTCTAGTTCCAATACTTTGGGTAAAGAATTGCATGCTGTCAGAAGGCACGCCACTTCTGATTGCTCCCAGCATCTTCTAGAGATACTAAGTGGGCTCAGGTGGTAGTAGCGTAAGCCTTACACTTTTAATTTCCCCATCACCATTTCTCCTAAAAGCGTCAGTATCCACTGATAACTGTTACATCAGCACTTAAGTATTACTAACACATCGTTGCTTCTGTTAATGAACTCTCTGACAAAGAAGAACTTTCACTCATCAACTTAGGCCCATTCGTTTACTCTAAAGATGCAATCTGTCAACAAGAGACATCTTAACTGACAGGTGGGGTGGGGGGGTGGGGGAGTGGGGAATGAGCTAATTCTGAAAAAACAAGAATGTATTTAAACACTGCCCTATTTAATCTAAATGACACCCAGAGGCAGGTGTGCAGCCTGGTAACCTGTCCCACCTTGCAGCCTGGCTTCTCCTCCAGCTCTGTAGGACCTCAGGAAGGTTGATTCCTGCCTCACACCATTCTAATGCTGCACTGTACTTTGCAGTGCTCAAATATTCCCTCACTTCTTAAGTCATGTAATCAACACATACTATTTGCTGTGTCTGTGCTGAAAGTTTTGATGCTGGTGGTGTCATCAAACTGTGAATAAGCCCGGATACACGATGTATGCAGCGCTGCTACCCCACCTAAGCTCCAGGAACAGCATGCCACTAGCCCCTACCCAGGTTCTCTCTGATCCATGGATGAAACACACACACATATTTAATTAGTTTCCAGCCCACCTTATTGGCTCAATTGCCAATTTATCTATTTATCTCCCGTGGCTAGTGTGCCCTTCCCAGTACTCTTAGCTCATCACCTCTCAACCTTTCCTAGCATTAGTTGCTCAGTCACCTTCAGTCCCAACTCAATAGCCCAAACTCCCACGTGGAGAAGCAGCTCATGGCTGCTCTGCTCGAGATCTCGCATGGCTGGTTGGCCTTTCTTCCTCTGAAGCATAGAGAACATTCCTTTCCTCTCTCTCCTGTGTCTCTTAGCTTCCCTGCAGGGATCCAGAAGTCCCACCTATCCTTCCACCCAGCAATTGGCCCATGGCAATTACTGACAGATCAAGAACCAATTCCACCCCTACACCTTGCCTTTTCTATACAAATAGGCAGTAATATATTTTAAGGAACCTTACAGCAACATGTTTGTAACTGTGAAAATCAAGGCACCAATGATAACTTAGGCAATACTCAAACAATTGTTAAAATACACATATTAAGACATTTGTATCACTGAATATACAAAACATTACAGAATATATGTTATTTTGGCATATAGTGCAACATGCAAAGGTTCAAGACAGCTAATACTTTAAGAACTTGGAAATACGTGAATAATTACAGAGGACATCCCAACATACTTAGCTAAAAGTTCTCTCTCATACTGAATTCAGAAGTTGCCTTTATTGTATTCTATGTGCTGCAAAGACTATCTCTAACACTTCATTTCCCTTGTTTTATTGGATTATTTTTCAATACCAAACTTTTAGTTCATTTAGCAGTATATTACAAACACCATTGTGTCTTTCTTGACACTTGTATAGTATCACAGTATATCAATGTAACATAAACAGCATCTTTTCCCTATGATTTACAAACACATCAGAAGATCCTTGGGACACAATATCATCTATTTATATGCTTAACCTAAATTTGTAGATATGGAATTGTCTAGCAAAGTATGCATGTACTTAATTCTGATAGCTTTTCCAACATACTCAGTGTCTAGTAGGGCTGGTTTCATCTCACTTTTTCAGTTTTAATGCCTATTCTAATATGTTGTCTTAAATGAGAACAAGTATATTATTTATTGCCGTGGTAGCAACTTTACAAACTAACCCAAGAAGAAAACTGCTTTGATGTTATCGTCCTACTAACGATAAGGCACATCCCTGTTTGAGTCTATTTTGTCTCCCAGGAGTTTTCTTTTTCCAAAACTAGATTTTCTCATGTAGGTTTTTTAGACATGTTTTATTGAGTTCATACACGAGTCTTTCTGTTTTAGTAATCACAAAGAGAGGTCTTGCAGTTTGTCTTCTAAACTGTTTAGGTAGATAGATACGAATGTAGATAGACAGATAGATGAAGTCTTTTTAAACTAAACATTTTTATTGAATTATATTTACAATACAGAACAGTACACAAAGCATGACTGATTGAACAGCTTGGTAAATACTCATAAAATGTAGAATGCACCCATGTAACCAGCACCTAGATCAAAAACAAACACTACCAGCACCAGAGAGCCCTTGTGTTCTCTTCTAGAGCAAAGCAGCCAAGGAAAACCCAGTGTATTCCACATGGCTGCACTTGTACAGAGCACACGTTGTACACAAACAGGTGGCCCTAGCCAGTCCTGATCAAGCCAGTCCTGATAGCACTTATTTTTGCTGAAAGAGGGAGATTTCTGATGACACTTATCCCAATCTGAAACCGTGGGAATGAAGAGCCTATACCCAGGTCTGCTAAATCCTACTCTGCCTGCATGCTAACTACTGCAGCTACTTAGCTTCTTTTATGGTCTGATTTTTCAAGTAGATGATCCTATTTGCCAAGTCTGAACTCTTCCTGATTCATGTCTTTGTTCTAAGTTCCTTGGTGAAAAGCTCTAGTATGGTGTTAGGTAGTAAAGGAGACAGTAACCATAGCCTGGCTTTGTCAGAAAGGCTCTTTGGTTTCAATGGCAAGAAGCTTGCCTCTAGGGAAGAGTTCATGCCAGTGAATTATATGTCAGTTTCTAATAGGAGTGCTTAATTCTATCCAATCAAGTGTCTTTTAACACCGTATTAAGATTGTCTGAAATCAAATTCCCCTTGCACTCCTAACATAAACTCAAATGAGCCATGGTTTTAATTCTTTCTTTCAAGTGCTGCTGAGTTGTGGTCCTAACAAATCACTAAATAACTTGTATTGATACTCATGTATGTACTTGCAGGTGTGTGAAGGCCTGAGGTCAACCTCGGTTGTTCTTTGTGTGGGGCACATATGCCATAGGCATGCATATGGAAGTCATGGGACAAGTCTGTGGAGTTGGTTCCCCCTCCACTTTACACAGGTTCTAGGAAATCAAATTCAGGTGGCCAGGCTTGGATAGCAAGAGCCTCCACTAACTAACAGCTCATCTGCACCACCTCATTTTCTACACAGGTCATCGGGGGATTTGAAGCTCATCAGTTAGGCTGGGCTGGCTAATCAACATGCTCCAGCAATCTGCCTCTCTCTGCCTTCTCTGAGCTGGGAACAAGTGTTCAACATCAAGACCAGTTTTTTGCTTTGAGTGCTGCAGATCAAACTCAGGCTTTCATGAAGGAATGGTAAAAACTACTAAAAGAGCTGTGGCCCTGGTCTCTGGAAACAGTAGCAAGCCAGACTTACCTAAAATTTCCTTTTTCACACAATCTTTATTGTGTTTTTCAAATCATTGTTATTATACCAACTTTACAAAGTAAATACAGAAAAATAATTTTTACGTAGTAATTTAAGATTCAAGCTCCCTTCTCTGGCTTCTGAAATTATTAGACCAACACTGAGACTCTTCAACCTTCAAAGTCTGTGCAATGGCCTTTCATTTGCACTTCCCTGTGGCAGTTGTATTCTCTATATTAAATTTTATCAATTACTATTCTTCTCTAAAGTTTTCCTCTCTTAGTTTGTGCGAGATTCCTCAGACAACTGGAAGCAGTTGCTTAACAACCCACTCTCCTTCTCACTGCATGTCTCCTGCATGTCTCTCCTGTCTCTTAAAGAGGTTAGCGAACGGGTTATTTCCCTGAGTATCCTTACCATGTCAAGAAGCTTCTGAATTTCTTGGCTTTAGACTAAATGCCTCGTTTCCATCTTTCCTGCCTTCTTTCTCTGCTTTGTTTTGCTTTGGTCCTTGCCCCACTTCTGAGACCGTGGGATCACTGCAAACACTCTACTCTACGTTACTGCCTGCTGTTTTCAAGGGCGCTGGCCCAGGGACCGTGCATGTGTCTTCCGTGCTTCTGTTTGTGAGGAGCTGCTCTGCTTATTTTACCGTTAGGAACCAACTGCACTTTTACATTTTACTTTCAGTGAAGTCACTGTTTTGAAGGAAGGGTTGGTCTAGAAAATGGCTCCATCTTTCTAGCTCCCTTCCATTTCCTATGATGTAAATGAATATGTATGCCTATATGTAAGCATCTAAATTTATCAACATTTATTTTAGCTGTCTCTTCTTTATGTCTCATGCCTATCCTGTCCAATTTCTTCCCAGTGTTGTGCTTTGCCTCATTCATTTCAATAGGTATATAGTACAGGCCAGGTCTCCCACTATTTAAACACTCACCAGCCCGCTGACAGGATTCTGTAGAGCTCTTCTGAGTTTCAGCCATTATTTTCAGATTGGCCCACTGTCCTCTGAAGTGAGAACACTGCAAAGCTCCCATTTGCAAGGCGTCAGACTACAGCTGCTTTCTCCTACTTCCTCCGCACATCTGTTCTTTCACTTGTATTCTGAGGCTCATGGGGGACCACCTGTCACCTAGTTCTGCATGACCATGGCTATACTTGCTACTCCTAATGTTACTTATGGGGATAGTTAGGGAAAAAAAAAAAAAAAACTTACACCATGGGCAGCATCTTCCTTCAATTTAAATGCTGTTGAGAGTTCTACTGTACCAGAGATAATACACTTTTATGACCACATCAAACTATAGCTAGATATCTGCTCTATCCAAAGTGTTTTTCATATATACTAGCTCATTCATTCCTGACTCAGCTCAGTGAATGAAACTCTATTACTTCATCTTACCAGTGGCAGAACTGGGTCCAGGAACATGCTGCTCAATGGACAGACAAACTGCACACCATCTAGCTTCAGATAATCTCCTTCTATCACGCCTTAAATTAAACCATGGTCAGCATAATTTATATTTGAACTTAACTATTTATAACCACATATTTTAAAACCTAATAAAAACAAATATTACAGATCAAACCTAAAAATATAGGTGATAAATAAATGATTCTTGCTACTATTCTTCAGAAAGTACAGTACGAGGGGGGAGGCTGGTGAGGAGAGAATGGTGCTGTACATCTGAACTATGTGTTTTTCCTCTTACTATGCCACTACTTCTAGAAAACATTATATATGTTGCTTATAATTTATTAATAAATATTTTCCTTATACATAACTATTTAGGAAAAGCTAGAAACAATTTTTCCATACTTCATAACAACTCAGTATTTTTTGGTTGGTTTCTATGAAACATGAACATTCACTGGTCCATCATATGGAACCTTATCACTTAGATATATTAGAATCATTCTGCCATTAATATTCCTTTTCTAGTAAATTATTCAAAAAGTGTGAAAATATAAATTACTTTTAAGTTATAAATTTATTTTGTAGTTACTTTTTGTTGTTGTTGTTTGAGACAAAATTTCTCTGTGTAGCCCTGGCTGTCCTTGAACTCAGAGATCTGCCTGCCTCTGCCTCCTGCATGCTGGGATTAAGGAGTGAGCCACCACCTCCTGGCAATAACCATGTTTCTTACTTTTTAACAACTAATAGCAACTCAGGAAGAGCACTGGCCTTGAAATACTCCTACAGCATTTCAACATGCTACTTCAGCTCTTGATGTCTAGGAAATAACACAGTTTGAGACGAGAATGATTAATATTTAGATTAAATAGAAGCAACTGGAAAAACTCATGAAAGGATAACATTTCTTGGTAAAGCTTATTTCTAATTAGGATTTGGTTGGTCTGTTCCTGTGGAAGCCAAGGGTCAAAGCCAGGGATCCCAGAGCCTTGTGCACGTCAGGCAGCGAGCTAGACTCCCAGCTCAAGTCTAAAGACAAGCTTGCTGATAAGAGATGTATTTTTTTTTTTTTAATCATATGCTGGGTTTCCTTTTAGAAGAACTATTATGTAGGGAACATCTCTTTAATTTAGGGAATAAATGAAAATGCTATTATCTATCCAGGGACACTAGTAATTTAGCTTTTACAATGATGTCTGTTGATTAATACAAATCTTATTACTACCAAAACTAACACACCCATTTCCTCTACTGAAGAAATTTCCTTCTTGTCACCAAGTCATAGATGTGATTTAATGTGACATGTTGATTGTTAACAAAGGTTTTACACCATCTCCTTTTGGTTGTTAGTTCATAGAACCAAGACAATAAAACAAGACGATGAGTAAGTGAAACCCTAGTTTATCCCTCTAAATGAATGTATTTCCCTCCCACTTAGCCAAAAATATAAAAATATAAATGACTATGTATACTTCAGTAGTTCTGTTTATATTTAAAGATTTACCAAACTTAAAAACATTAGAAAAGTATTTACAGGTTGAGTATCACTATCCAAATGCTTGGAGCCAAAAGTAATGTTTCAGATTTTAGATTCTGTTTTAGATTTTGCATACACATTTTACCTCATGGATAGGACCTAGGTCTAAATATGGAATGCATTATTTCATACACTTTATTCAATTTCAAGTAGTTTTATATACTATTTACAGTGTCTCTGAAATTTACCTGTGATCTGTCACATAGAGAGTGAAATTTTCCAATTGTGTAATGCTGTCAGTTAAAAAATTTAGATTCGGGAGCATTTCAGATACTGGATTTTATTATTTTTGTTCTTGTTATTATTATATTATTTTGTTTTGTTGTTCGAGACAGGTCTCATCATATAGCTCTGGCTGGCCTGGAACTCACTATGTAGACCAGATTGGCCTTGATATCAAAGAGGCTGCTTCTGCCTCCCAAGTACTGGGACTAAAGGCATGTACCACTATGCCTGACCCAGATATTGAATTTTGGATTAAGGATGCTCAACCTGGTAGATAGGAGATAAAGCAGTTAACTATAGTGGCCACAAAACACCAAAAAAAAAAAAAAAAAAAAAAAAAAAAAAAAAAAAAAAAAAAAAAAATCTAAGCAACTAAAAAGAACTCAGCTATAGCCATACAAGTATAATTTACAGTTTCTCAGAAGAATAAAACACTGAATGTCTTTTCTCTAGATAGCAAAGATTGTTTCTTCCCTTGCCCCAGACAAATGGCAGTCAATGATTTGGAATTAAAACAACACATAACAGGTATTCACCCAAGGAATGTCTAATAAAGACATATCACTGTTTCATCCATAATTAAACAGTTCAATTACTTCTCCCTCAATTAGGTAATACTCTCCCTTTAGAAAACTATAGTATTACTTAAGCCTACTTTTTTCTTATATGATCTTTTAATTTTTTTTATTTGCATAAGTTACACAAGTCTAGTTGGCACACATTAAGAATAACACAAAATATGTTATTCTTTAAGAAAATTATGAGACCGTCAATTTTTAAAGAATAATCCCAGATACTTAATTCAATAAACAAATTTCTTACCATCAGCAGTAGAGGTTTTTTAAGTGATCATTAAATGTTCACCTGAAGATTATCAATGCCACATGAAGTGTAAACTTGGTTTGAAGATTTGTGTCCACCTTACAAGCCAGAACTTGTACTGAGGGTTTTAGGAAGATAACCTACAAACAAACAGTCAACCTGCCCCATGAACCGTCTCGGAAACCCAGTATAAACACTTAAGAACCATACCAGAGTCCTGCTGATGTCCAAACATCAACAAGGATTTTCTTGAAATGCAGTACAGTGGTTACTGGCTCAAGAGCACATCCTGAAGTATTAGCAGGACAAGCTTTTGACTTTTAAGACTATCCCTTAAAGAAGAGCACACTTGGTTACACATGGCTTTTAACCTTGAGCTACACTTATGCTACAAACCCAATATCCAGGGCTAGTCAAGTGGAAATATGGACGTTGTCTGAGCACTGTTTAGAGTCCTTAGTCTTCCAGCTTTGATGGAGATCTCGGAGGCGCTCAGAAGTTCGTGTGCTTACATTCAGAGCAGGATGAACTTTACAAATTCCACTCTCCTCCATTAGTGACAGGCCACAGATCCCGAAGTACGCATGCAAAGCGTCTGGAAAGGCATTTGAAGCTATGGTCAGCACTCTCACTTGGACACATTGCAGAGTATCTACAGCAAATCACTACATTTAAAATTAGAGAAATGCTAGTTTGTGAAAGAATTAGTCTCAACTTCAAACACTATTTTAAAAAGTCAATCAAAATCATGTATTCTATGATAAAACTTACTACTAGAAGAATACATCTCATGATTTTCTTGCCTGTGTTCTCTAAGGAGCTGGAAAGCAATACCTGCTGACTACAAAGTACAGAAAAAAAATTTATATCACATAATGACTTTTTCTTTCATTTCCGATTTTGTTTTTGTGGTGCTAACTATATCCAGGGCCTTCTAGATGCTTAGTATGTCCTTTACCAGAGTCTTAAAAATTTTTCTAAACATGAAAACAAAACTAGCCTCCGAAACCAAGCAGGAGCACCTGCACGTCCACCTGAGCGTTGTCTCCTCAGATCCTGCACAGACACTAACCCTGTGCGCAGTGCAGGCAGAGAGGCCACCTGGAGTGCTGTGCCGCTTCTGACCTGACAGACTGCACAGACTCACTTTCTGGGTGGCTAGGAATGACCCTGTGCTCTAGCCTTACCAGTCTCCCACTCAGAGGGAGTCACAACCCTCTACTGAGTAGTCATGAAAACGCATGGCCTCTGCCTGCCTAAGAACCTTATATAGTCTTCTCAAGTGCTCAGAACTCTGCAGTTATAGGACACTACAAAAAAAAAAAAAAAAAAAAAGAGATTTCACAGCAGCCAAGAATGTGTTTCTATTTTTGAAATGGCCAGCATTTAAGATCCTAAAAGCTATTAAAGTTCAGAATACCTTCGCAAGTCTAACTTTGTCATAAGCTAAATGGCTCACTTTCCTCTAATTTTCAGAGTAAAAGAACAATTTTCCCCCTATTCCTTACAGTTACTCTAAAATTACAAGGTGAACAAAGCAGTATTAACCTTGTTTGGAAATCAAACTTCCAAGAAAAAAAAAAGGAAAAAGAAAGGACTGGAGAGACACTGCAGTGAAGAGCACTGGTTGCTCTCTCTGAGTTGTACCATCCATAGCTCATAACCATCTGTACCTCCAGTTCCAGGGGAGCTCCACCTTTGTGTGGCAGCTGTAGGCACAGCATGCATGTGGTGCACAGACACAAACACAGGCAAATATCCATACACAAAAATAAAGGTTAAAAGAGAGAGAGGTGAAGAGCAAGGGGTGTAACACACACTAAGAATGGTATCAACTGGATCTTGTAGAAAATCTAAATTTCTCCATGGGAAACTTTTTCCTCAAAAGAAGTTTTGTAAAAGCCAGAGATCGCTTTTAATTTTAAACCTCCAATCATTAAAATAGAGCAAAGCAAAGCAAAACTACCCAAGCAGTCGAAAACCCAATGCCCTCTTCTGTAGACAGTGATATATTCTCCACAAGAGTAACAGAAGCCCTGAGTCAAATCTGCTATTCCTCTTACTGAAACAGGTAAGGCGCTCATCTGGAAGACAGCAGCTCAGAGGATTTTCTATAGGCTCACACATATAGATACAAACAACAAAACTTAGCAGCTGATCCCATTAGAAAAAAGGCTTCAAGAATTTCCCTCTAAAGTAAACAGAACTGGAAAACTAGGCCTAGTAGTGGCCCACATATTGAAGCCAGCACTTAGACAGTAAGAGTAGGAGGATTAAGAAATCAAAATTGGGCTAGAGAGATGGCTCAGCGGTTAAGAGCAATCACTGTTCTTCCAAAGGTCGTGAGTTCAATTCCTAACACCCACATGGTGGCTCACAACTATCTATGTATAGTGGGATCCAATGCTCTCTTCTCTTCTAGTGTGCTAAGACAGCTATAGTGTACTCATATAAAAAGAAAGAAATCAAAATCATCTCTGGCTACACAATGGGTTCAAGAGGAACGTAAGATCCTGTCTCAAAACCTATAGCCCACAAAAATAAAACTTCATGGTACCTAAAATAATCGGCATTTCAAATATATAAGATGGATTCAAAAGATTGAATTTATTTTTGTTATTTGTTAAATACTGACAGACTGACAGATGAAAGGGGGTGGGGTAGCCAAGACCAAAATAATCGCCAGATTTCTTAGACATCAAACTTATTTACAACTATGTGGCTATGTGTTATGCATACCAAAAAATCTCAAAACTATTATTTTGCTTGAGAAATTTATTTATGAAAACATATCTTGGTGTATGACTTTGAAGGTTTGTCTTAGCCTGGTGCCACATTTTCTCTAAGACAATATGTTTTTAATAAAAACAGGTATAATTTATTTCTTTTACTTTAAGCAAAAATACAAATTTCATGAGCCTCTTCTTTATGTTTTTATTCAAGTATACACTGCAGGCACAAAAGCTCTATAGAAATGAGCAGAAACGTGTCCCTAGTGTCATGATAACTAAGACTATGATCTTCCGGTGCTGCAGGAGCCATGCCTTAGTGCACACCCTCCAACACTATATGATCAAATACATCAGAGCTTCCATTAATTTAACAATGTTTTTTTTTGTTTTGTTTTGTTTTGTTTTTTGTTTTTTTGTCTTTCAAGACAGGGTTTCTCTGTGTAGCCTTGGCTGTCCTGGAACTCACTCTGTAGACCGAGCTGGCCTCAAACTCAGAAATCCACCTGCCTCTGCCTCCCAAGTGCTGGGATTAAAGGCAATGATTTTTATAGACAAGCTGCAAACAGGCTCATTTTCTTGGAGTAAAAATAAAAATGAGGTGAATAAAGGCTGGAGAAGAATGCTAGAGAGTGGTGCTAATTTGGGGGTGCCAGTCATATGGTCTATAGCTATTTGGTTCCTATGTTTTAGGTAATGAACATGAGAACCTATAAATTAAAGTACCTGTCTAAAGAAATTAACTGAAACCAGAGTAGTGGCCTTTAATCCCAGTACTTGGGAAGCAGAGGCAGGTGGATTTCTGTGTTTGAGGACATCCTGAGCTACATAGTGAATTCCAGGCTATATGGGGCCTACAAAGTAAGAACCCATCTTTTTTAAAAACAAACTACCAAAATTTATACAGCATGGGATACTTGTAATTCAGAATTTGAGAAATTTTTATTAACTAAATTAGTATATGTTCACTGTACATAATGAGTTGCAGGAGAAATTTTCATTGAAGAGTATCATGTGCACCATCCTTTCTCTCCAACCTGACAGTCTCTGTTGCTTTAGTGTCATATGCAAATAAATGATCTGTGTCTATATGAAGTCAAAGATTCCAAACAAGAGAAAATGGGACAGATACCTGTCTGAGCCTGATGCATTTTTCTTCATATGAGGGTCTCCATTTTCTGCCAACAATATAATTTCATTCTTTATGGCTGACTAAAGTCTACTGGGTATATACCTTACTTTATTTGCCCATTCATCAGTTGCTGAACACCTAGGCGGGGCCTTATCTTGACTACTGAGGATGCACAGCACGGCCCCAGGCTCTCTGTAGTATGGTGCCTTATGCTCCTTTGAGTACACACCCAGAACTGGCACAGACTCCTGCCTTCACTGTTTATGAGATGGGACTCAAAACATGCATCACCATATCTGGTTTATGCTGTGCTAGCTAGCAATCAAATCCAGGACTCCAACATGCTAGCAAACATTCCATCAACTAGCCAGACTTGAGCAATGTTTTTAATGTGGTGTTGAATTTGGTTTTGAGAAACTTTTTTTAAACTTAGAAGTCTCTCTTGTTCCCCTCAGAACTCAGTGTCCTGTATCAACATGAAGTAATAGAGAATCACTTGTGAAAAGAGAACTTCTGGTACAGAACTGTCTAGTTCAAACTGACCTGTGAGCATGTTTGTGGTACTGTCTTGATTTCTGCTGAATGTAGGAGGGCTCGGCCCACTCTGGTTAGTAACATCACTAGGCAGGTGATCCCGAGCTGTATAGAAAGGCTAGCTTGAGCACAAGACAATGCAAGCCAGAGAACAAGCCAGTAAGCAAGTGTCCCTTAACTGACTTCTCAATAATGTATAAGCCTAGTTGTATAAGCCAAATAAACCTCAAGTTGCCTTTGTCAAAGTAATATTACAGCAATAGAAAAGCAAACCAGAACACAGCTCAAGTCAAAGCTAATAACCCTGATATCACAGCTAATAATCCTGATGTTTTAGATGAGCCAAGAAACTCCTTGGATAGGACCCATTCAGAACATCTGCCTTACTTTCACACATGAAATAAAACATTGCTTAGTATTGGGATGTGGAGAGATGCATACCATACTAACAGAACTAAACAACTTACCCTTCCTTATACTATCCCTACCTTAAACTGAAAACTTAACTCAGGTCACCAGGCCTGGCAGCAGATGTATTTATCCACTGAGCCACTTCACTGGACTCCAGACATCATCTTTTACAAAACATATTATTGACTATAACATTAGTGGCAGTATTTTCTATCATATACAATTTCTGAAGAAGACATATACTTACAAGGTCTACTCAAGAAGTAAAACACAAACTCCTTTAAATCCGTGTCAAATGTAATTACCTGGATGACTGTCTGGCCATTTAGCAAATCCCCCCACAAGGCGATCTTGAGTTGATAAGATGTAATTCCTATTCTTCTCAAAGTTAGTGTACTGGAAAATTTTCAAAAGCTAAAAACAAAATGACAAAAATTAACAGGCACAAAACTTCTTATTGGCCTGTGGCTCACAGTTCAGCTAATGATTTATTCTAGATTAGACTCTCAGAGCAAATCTCTGGAGCCTTGAGCACTGAAATTAGCCAGCTATAGTATCTTTTATTTGATTACCAAGCTCATTAGCAGGAAGGTTTGATATTGTCAAGACAGGACTTCTACCTAGGCACATCAGTAGATTCAGCACATTACTTTGGCACAAAAAGGAAGATTCCATACGTATTAAAAAAAAAAAAATAGGTGACTCCTATCATGATGCTAAAGTAAATAAGGAAGACACAGAGGAGCAAGTATTATATGACTGTGATATATGAGTGTGATAGTCTACAATGTCAACTCAACCAGATCTAGAGTCAACTTCCAACAAACCTTTGAACATGCCTCTGAGGGAATATCAAGATTAGATTAGCCAAAATGGAAGACACACCCTAAATGTGGGCTGCATTATTTCCATAGGCTAAGCTCGTGGACTACATAGACAGGAAAAGCTAAGTGAGCCCAAGCAATCCCTGCTCTCTGCTTCTGGACTATGGACAAATATGCTGGGCCACTCCCTGCTCCTGCTGCCAGACCTTCCCTGCCACAATGGGATGTAACTCCCAAAACTCTCAAGCCTAAACACTTTCCTCCTGCAAATTGCTTCTGTCAGGTATTTTAGTAACATGGTGAGATGCCCAGAAGGGACATGTGGAGACAGCGAGTACAGCATGACCACAGAAAGCAGGGAACAGGAGAGTGAGACACTACTGCTGACAGGATCAGATACCATGTGTACAATGGCAATGGTGGGTGTGTATTCTTTTGGATAGCATTATTACTACTGAATGGTTAAAGTGCTAGGCATACTATGCCATAGCTCACCACAGTGTTCATAGGAACATAACAACAGAATAACAAGCTTGACAACTCGGACCTTTTTGAGTAACAGAGATGGCCTGGTATTGGGAGCTTCTGAGTGTGATGCAGCAGGAAACACCATCATCTCTTAAGTGACACTTAAGTGGAAAGTAATTACAGCTCACGTTTTAGATGTGGTATTGATACTTGCAGAGTTGTTTCGTCAAGTTATTTTCATTTAGAAGACATACTGAAGAATTTCCAGAAAATAAAGATTGCCTTACAGTCAACATGGTAACTGGGAGGAGTAAATATGAATATGGCTCAGGGATGGCCAGTACTGATGCATGAGGAATACATAGGTGTTCAGTATACCAGCCTCTGTTTTATGTATGTCTTAACACATTTTTAAATGGCATTAGAACTAAACATATAGGCTATTGCCTTCATTTTAAACCAGTCTGTGTTCAGATTTGTTTCAATCACATCATGATTTTTAAGAGGAAAAAAACAGGACTGCAGTGGTCTGAATAGGTCTGAATAGGTAAACATAGACTCCTGTGTTTGAATGCTTGGGTCATAGGGAGTGGCACTAGTAGGAGATATGGCCTAGATAGAGTGAGTGGTCTTGTTGTAAGGTCAAGCTACATAGACAGTAGAGCAGAGACCTTGTATGCATGTCTGACACACAGTCCCCTTCTGCTGCATGCTGAGGAAGATGTAGAACTCTCAGCTCCTTCTCCAGCACCATGTCTTCCTGCACGCTGCCATGCTTCCCACCACGATGATAAACTCTAAACCTCTGAAAATGTAAGCCAGCACCAACTAACTGTTGTCCTTTATAAGAGCTCCCTTGGTCAAAGCGACTCTTCACAGCAGTGAATCCCTAACTAACACAAAGACATTACATATAAGATGAACACAAGCTCTGCTATAGTCAGAACATCTGCACAAAGGGTGGTTAAGAGTAAAGGCATTTCTTTTTTTTTTTTCGAGACAGGGTTTCTCTCTGTTTAGCCCTGGCTGTCCTGGAACTCACTCTGTAGACCAGACTGGCCTCAATCTCAGAAATCCGCCTGCCTCTGCCTCTGCCTCCGCCTCTGCCTCTGCCTCCCAAGTGCTGGGATTAAAGGCGTGCACCACCGCTGCCTGAGTAAAGGCATTTCAAGATGAACATGGTATAAATATGGCTCGGTGACTTTATGTATCAAATCCAATCAATGAATTTTGGAAGTTTTAGGCAAAACAAACAATAAAAAGGAGAGAAAATTTTCAAATGGATTTCCAGTGAATGTCCAACATTATCTTTTTAAGTTAACTTCCTGTTTCCAGGTATGGCTTCCTGATTAACCCCTGTTGCAGATGTTCTAGTTAGCTTTACTAACAAGGTGTGTCTGGTCCAATGGGTATGTAACAAGTCCTACAAACGTGTTAAGCAAGTATAGGTATTATGTGGCTGGAGTGTCTTCTCACCTTTAGCGTTGCGCCCACCCAGAAGGAGTAGCAGGTGTCGACAGGCTTGTTAGGTCTTCCGTGGTACCCGTTCTGCTGCCTCATTATGCACCACCTCTTTATCCTGTTCAGTTCTTTCTCTGAAAAAACTTCTTCCAGTTTACCCATCAGGCAGAGTGACGCAATGCCACAAAAGGTGGATCCTCCTGATGATCAAAACACAAACTGTATGTCTATAGGCCTATGAAAGCAGCATGACATGTCGGGAGAGGGGTACAGTCCCATTAGCCTACAGGACAATGAAATAAAGTTCAGTACCAAACTCAAAAGACTACAATAAAGCCTCCTGTGCCAACTGGCAAAACAGAATAGAATTTGAAATAATTTAAAGCTCTAAGACATTATACTTATAAGGAGCAAGATCAAGGAATCTGTTCCAAATTATATGATTTATGCTTAAGTTCCCCATAATTTTCTCTATGCCCACAGTTCTGCATTCAGGGAGGCAGCTGAGAATCCAAACCATTAAAAAGCAAACTGACTTTTCTCTTATCACTCCTAGCTAATTCAGCAAAGCAGTATTTACAGAGGATTTACTGCCCAAGAGACTTAAAGACAGGAGCAGCAACGCAGGCTATATGCAGATTAAACTCTGTCCATAATGGCTTTACCACTCAAGTTTGTGAATGTTATTAGCATTCATGTTTGTATACACCAAGTTATCCAGAAGAATCTCTGTCCTCTGAAACCTGGAACTTAAGGTAGTCAACAATCACATAGTCAGAGGTAGAGGAGGAAACTAAGCACACAGGTGCATAAAACAAGGACCTTTTTTTTTTTTTACTTAAGCACCATATCAAAAACATAAAGAGAAGTAAGTTCATGGGAATTCAGTGTTCAAAGGAAATTAGGGCCAAAGGGATTAAACATTGTTCTGGATTAATGAATAAAGATATTTTTAAAGAACTGCAGAAGCAAATTAATTTGTCTGAGATTCTTATTATGACTCTTGAGAGACAAAAATAATTGTATTCATCACAAACTCAGACAGCCCAATTCTTACACAACATATTCAGACTGTACCCCACCCCCACCCCCCAAACAAGCTTTGCTCCTAGTGAATTAGTGAGATAAAGTGAGAAGCACACTTGGCGATCAAGGCCCAGGAGATCACCATCTGCATGGTCAGTCTCTCTGTCTACATAGACTGACCATGCAAAAGATGGAAACGAAACAATTGACTTAGAAAATGGAGAAAAAGAACATCATCAAACCCAATATATTACATGCTTAGACTGGGGAGTTAGGAATAAAAGCACATGAAAAAGCAAGAATGCCATTAAGCCCAAACAACTCAAATTCAACTTGCCAATCAATTGCACAAATGTAGATGCACATGTATACCACAGATGAGCTCAGGAAATGCGATGCAAACACTGTTTACAGCCTAGCAGATCAATAGTGACAATGAAAGCAGCACGAAGCCAGTGTTACAGAAATCAGTCTGCTCAGGGATGGATGGGGACAAAGGACCAAATTTCACCTAACAAGTGACACTGGGACAATGAAAGGAAAGGCAAAGCTCACATAAAAGGAAAACAAGGAGAGGAGTACTGGGCATGCCAGTAATGCCCCATAGCCCCGTGCTGCTGCTGGGGGCGCTGCTGAAGGGCTACGGGCTGAGCCCTGGCAGGTGTGCTGCCCCAGCACAGCAGCTTTACAGCTGAGACTGTTTATCCCTGAGTACTATACTGGCTAATCCTGACTGTCAACTTGATAGGGTCTGCATTTCCTGGGGAAGTTTCTGCCTTAGCTTAGCTGTGGTGAGAAGACCACCCTAGGGAGAATGGCCTCATTACAGGAGCATTCATGTCTCTGCTTCCTACCTGCAGATGGGTATGATGAGCTGCCTCAATCTCCTGTCTCCATGCCTTCTCCATGGTGATGGTGCCCTTTAACTGTCAGTCAAATAAACCTTCCTCCCTAGTTGTTTCAGCTATTTTGTCCCAGCAGCCATCAACTAGCATGAGTAGGTAAAGGCATGTTCCTGCATGGTCTTTTTCCTTCTCACTCTCACAGTGCTTTGGCCTTTCTGATTGACTCTATCACTTGAAAGATGACTTTTCTCAGCAGGCTGGTATTCTGAATAAATGAGACTATATGTAAGTTATCAAATGGTAGCCAGCACAGAACAGTAGCTAAATAATAACTTTCATCTTAATGCACAAACCTGAGATTACAAATTAGTGACATGTGGTGGACTGGATAACTAAAAACTAAACATTCAAATTCCTGAATAACTGTTGGCTACTCTGAAAACTCAGTAGATTTGATCGGAAATTGTTCCATATTTCCCACACAGAGCTAACAGGCTTGGAAATGAAGAAGATCATGGTGGCTATATATTTGTGTGGTATGTGCAATTCATGTAGTGTGTGCATATATGTATGTGGGTGCACATGCACATTTGTATGTCATAGGTTGATGTCAGATGTCTACCTTGAGCAATCTCAATATAGTTTATATGTAAACTATATATATATATACACACACACATATATACATATATATACACTATATATACACACACATATATACATATGTATCTATGTATATATGTATGTGTATATATATTTATTACAGGATGCTTCAGAGAGTTAAGTATGATGTCTGGACAATCCTTCATATCCCAGAAAATAATATTCCAATTTCTCCCGTGCCAGTGAGGTGTCTCCTCAGAGTGCTGCATCAGCAAGCACAAAGAGCCTATCCTTCTAGAAATTCTTGGAGCTTTCACTTTCCTCTTCATGTAACCACACCCCTCCAGATCATGGAGGGGACAAACAGTAACATAAGTGCTCCCGAAACCAGTTAGCACTTGGGCAAACATGGATGGAAACTGCTCAATAATTAAGTGTTTATTGTTTCACAGCATTAAGTCTCTGAAATTCACCCAAAGATAGCTTCAAATTCACTTTTCAAGAATGGAAATATGTAGTAGAAGCCAGCCATCAGTCACTGGCATTTGATGTAAAGTTTCAAACACGAAATATACAACCTAGAATACACTCTACTCCAAAGAAGCATGTGTGGCCTATAAAGAGGTATGATGGACCAGGTATGTCTAAAAAAAGGTTTAGGGAAACTTCCCTTCGCACTATCCAATGAAGAAACAGCCTCTCCCCTCTCTCTGCCTATAAATTCCCAGGACTGACTAACTGGGAAGGCAGGCTTGAGTTTAGAGCCCCTATCTCCATGCTTACTAGTTTCCTTTTGCAAACTCAGTGCCATAGATTTGGCTCTTATGGGAAGTGAATCTTGTTTGGTATCGCCATCACCAGCTGCGCTTACACCCATCTGTGGAACTCAAGCATATACTGAAACCATGGTAACATACTGTCATAGGGAGTCAGAGAAAAAGTCAAACTATTTTTCTATTCCGAAGGACAAAACGTCTGTTTTGCTGATGAGGAGACTCAGGAAGAAGAATGTTGGCAGTGTCAGGCCAAAGCAATCCTATAAGCAGAGGAATGACGGCAGGAAGTGAGCACAGCACAACACAGCCAGGGATGAGAAGCCTGCAGCACCTGGGCTAACTTCTTAGAAAAGCAGAATGTGGGCTTGATTATTTCTGAATGCAGATCTGGGTTGGAGACTACATAGTGTTGATACGCTGACAAACTTTAATGGCTACCCTCACACAATTCTAGTCCTGCCCTAAGTGAGAGAAATGTGAGAGAGTAGACTGGTTCAACAGAAATATGTGCATATCACTAAAGATAGTATGGAAGGTAAATAAAAATTTTCATGTTCAGAATCTCCCTAGTTCAGTCTTTCAAGTGTTTTGTCCTAGTAACAGACTAAAACAATACCAATACATTTTCATACAGCTAACATTTTAAAAGATTACTAGAAATTTTTCTAGTCTGAATAATCACTTAATGATTAGTGATCTAGGAGGTTTCAAACAGCTAAGTACCTCCGTGTAAAAAAAACAAAACAAAACAAAAAAAAAAAAACCAGACAGACAGACGTGGAAGAGCGACCGAGTCATGCTACAGCAAGGCTGAGAAAGGCTAAGGTGTCTCATATGGATGGATGCTGCTGCACGCTTTCTTAGAACTACACAACCACTTAAGAGGACTTACCATGAGACTCAAGGCCTGCTCCCTGTGCCAACCCATTGTCATAGGACTGAAAAAGAAAAACAGTTTAGTTTAATAGAGAAATAATAATTATCATAGTACATCAGTAGACAGTGAGTTAATTCTTTTGATCTCTCTCTCTCTCTCTCTTTTTTTTTTTTTTTTTTTTTTTTTGTTTTTTCGAGACAGGGTTTCTCTGTGTAGCCCTGGCTGTCCTGGAACTCTCTCTGTAGACCAGGCTGGCCTCGAACTCAAGAAATCCCTCCCAAGTGCTGGGATTAAAGGTGTGTGCCACCAACACCCGGCCTCTTTTGATCTCTTTTATATACTTTCTCCAAAGAAGTAGAACTGGAAATTTTGCAGTCTCTGTTCTTCTCACAGCTAGCAAGCCAAACCATTGAATGTTTTCAGGAGAGGCACATCTGAGCCATGCCCAGGGCACCCCTGCATCCTTGGTTCTATGCAATAATAATCTCTAACCCTTATTCCTCACACTCCTCCAAGGAATAGAAAGTGAATCAAAATACAAGGATTTCATACCTACTCAACTCCAGTCATAAATTAAATCTATTCTGAGAGCTAGTTTTACTGAGGATGAGAGCCTCCTAAATTTCAAGGTCCTCATACGTCTTCCAAAATACAAACAGTAAGAACAATAAAATTTATAAAACACAAACTTTGCAAGGTCACTCCTAAGCTTCAGATTACTAGCTATAGAAAAAGCATCAAGTCTCAGCAAATTATCTCTGATAAACATTTACAAAGTCCAATGGTGATTTGTGAAGAATTTTGATGGAGAAAAAAGAGGGAGCTAGGTTTGGTGTAAGACTGATCTAAAATCACTACCTAGGAAGAAGATCATCTAAGAGTAAAAACACAGGTTTAGTGGCACATGCCTATAATCCCAACACTGGGGCAGTGTAATGCCAAGAAAGGGGACCTTAAACTCAGTGGTAGCCAGCCTAACCAAGGAAGTTCAGGTTCAGTGAGAGACTGCATCAAAAGACAAAGTTAGAGACCAACCAAGAAAGA
>JADRCD010204520.1:9395-26772 GCA_019843815.1 Montemys delectorum | reverse complement strand
AGCTGACAGTAGGAAGGAATAATAATGTACTAAACGGTTTCGGGGGGCTGGGAAGGGGAGACAAAGAAAGATTGGCCCGGTGTATAGAGATTAACCAAGTGTGTTAGCCCACACCTTTAGTCCCAGCAGTAAGGAGGCAGAGACAGGCATATGTCTTTGAGCTTAAGGATAGCCTGGTCTACAGAGTAACTTCCAGGACATTCAGGGATGTCTCAGACAAAAATCCAACAAAACGAAATTAAAAAACAAAAAGACACTAAATTACAGGACTCCTAAAGAACAATTATTTAAAGTAAAAACACAAAAAGGGAAATTGAAAAGCTGGAGACATGGCTCAGTGGTTAAGAGAATAGACTGCTCTGAGAGAGAGGACACAAGTTCAGCTTCCAGCACCTACACTGGGGAGGGATAAAGAGGCTCACGACGATCTGCAACTCCAGCTCCCCAGAGATTCAACTTCTTTGACCTCTACAGTCACCTGAACTATGTACACATAGCCCACTCCCACAAAAGTACAAATAATAAATATTTTTCTAAAAAGAAGGGAAACCAACTAACAGGCAGAAAATAAGAGTACAGAACTGGCCAGGCGGTGGTGGCTCACGCCTTTAATCCCAGCAGTTGGGAGGCAGGGGCAGGCTGATTTCTGAGTTCGAGGCCAGCCTGGTCTACAGAGTGAGTTCCAGGACAGCCAGGGCTACACAGAGAAACCCTGTCTCGAAAAACCAAAAACAAAAATGCACTTTCCTATGGAGATTGGAATAGAATTTGGCTTATTTTTTTATTAAGTTTTTTCTTTTTTCCTAAGGAAGAAATAGGCTACTGAAAACCCTGTAAGAGCAGTGGGCTGGGCAGGGCAGTAACAAGAGTTCTATTCACAGCTTGGTCCACTTGGTCCATCTTTTGGAGGGAAGAAAGTAAAACATAGCTAATAAAATTGCATATGTACTTAGTTTTGATCAAGCAATATACCTGAAGATGTAACTATAACATATAACTATAACATATAAAAAGATTATGCAGTTATCAATAATAGCAATGTTTGTAAGTGAAAAAAAATAGATATTCTCTATACAGAATAGTTTTAAGTGAAGAATTTTAGAAGAGACTATGTCATAACCACACAGTTAAGTAATATAAATTATAAGAAAAATATAAGAAAAAGAATGAGGAAAACTGTGATTTTCAAGGTATGTCATGCAATGGAAAAAGGCAACTTACCAGAAAAGGTGTATGCAGTATGTTATAACCTGGTTAAATATATGACATGTTTGCATTTCTATGTGGGATAGTTTTGTTAGACATAATTTTATCTGGCTATGATTTTCATTTAGAAATTAAGTTCTACATAAAGAGATATGATTGTGCATGATAGCTAATCTTGGTTGTCAACTTGACTAATCTATAACTGACTCTATGTATAATTAACTAAAAACCTATACAGCTAAGCATACCTGTGAGGGATTTTTTCTTGATTGAATTATTTGAGGTAGGGAGACCCATCCTAAAGCTGAATCGTTTGAGATCAGAAGACTAACCCTAAATCTAGGCCTCTTCAGGTGGCAGCCACATAAAAGGATGTGGAAGAAGGAAATTTTTGCTTTTGCCTTGTCAGGAGCCACCTAAGAAAGGCTAACGGTATGCAAGTAAGCTTTCTGGAGATGGCCCAATGCTCTGCATGGCTGTGATAGGTAAGCTCTGAAATGCAGAGCCTTCAGAGACTTTTATCCGAGAATCACTTATTACTACTGATATGCCTTTCCTGTCACTATCACATAGCCTAATGGCTCCTGGACATTAGTCCACCCTATTGGGCAGACTTTCTGCAGATCAGTGAAGATGTACTATCATGTAGTAATGTTGTGTAGACAAATGATGATTTCATAATTCCTCATAATGATTTTATACAAAACCCAAATTTATACAAGTAACTTTCAGCACTCTGAAAAGCTACAAATAGGGCTCTGTAAACCTTCATGTGTCACAAGCTAATTGCACGAGGCTATGAAAGCAGGCTTGGAACAGGTCCAAGGATGAAGTCGCATTACGACTTGATATAAATGAAGGCCATGCAAAAGTGCTGCTCTGAATGAGCTTACAGAATGTAACACTGCTTTGAACTTAATATCAACATCCTTCTGTAACTCCCTTTTCTGTAACATCTTATCTATGGGTAATTTTCTTTTTCTTTCTTTTTTTTTTATAGATTTATTTATTTTGTGTATGTGAGTACACTGTAGTTGTCTTCAGATACACCAGAAGAAGGCATCAGATCCCATTATAGATGGTGGTGAGCCACCATGTGGTTGCTGGGAACTGAACTCAGGACTTTTGGAAGAGCAATCACTGCTCTTAACTACTGAGCCATCTCTCCAGCCCAATGGGTAATTTTCTACAGAACTTTTGTCTAAAATGTTCAAAGAAGCCGGGCGGTGGTGGCGCATGCCTTTAATCCCAGCACTTGGGAGGCAGAGGCAGGCAGATTTCTGAGTTCAAGGTCTACAAGGTGAGGTCCAGGACAGCCAGGGCTATACAGAGAAACCCTGTCTTGAAAAACCGGAAAAAAAAAAAAAAAAAGTTAAAAGAAGGCTAGAGAAAAGGAATAAAGGGTGGCTTGGAGGGTTCTGCCCCATCCACTAAATATATATGTATATGTCTATTTGTCTATACATACATATGTCAGTATATATATGTATGTAAGTATACATGAACATTTGTAGAGTTGATGAGACAGGTGGTCAGGCCCGATCAGAATGTGTGTGTGTATATATATCTGTGGATATTGCTTGTGCAAAAATTTTAATTTTTTCCTTTCTTTTTTTCTAGTTCACAAAAAGTTAATGAGTTCCAAATGGTTTTGAGTGAGTGAGGGGGACGGGGAGGGAGGGAGGGAGGGAGGAAGGGAGGAAGGAAGGGAAGAGAAAATAGTGCTTATTAAGGCACAAATAGTAAGCTGGCAGGGCAGTACCCTAAAGGCCAGGCCAGACCAGCCCCAGCACTGCCTGCATGCCCTCACTCTCACTGGCAAGTTTACCCTGTTGCTGAGGCACTGCTTCCCTGGTACTAAAACTTCCTCCCTTAGGGACTCCAAAATAGACTGATGACTGGTTGAGACATCTTGCCTCATGAACTGAACAAACCAGATTTGTGGCCTTTCCATCAGTAGACACCTACTGTTGGACCAGCCAGAACACAGCCTATGTAAGCCACTCTATGACTCCCATTTGATATACATATAGGTCTAATACAGATTTTAAAAGAAGAAATAAAAGGTACATAGATCTTCTTATCAAACTGAAATATAGGAAAGATAAATGAGAATGTAAACCTATAGACTGAATGAAAACAAGATGGTAGGTTTAGGGGTTAAGAAAGGGTGGTACTCTAGCCAGTTCCACAACACCCAGAGGAAGCTCCATTCCCAGGCGCTGTAACACTCCGAGGATCATAGGATTGGAGGTGAGGAGGACACACAACATCTGCCCCAACACCCGAAGTAACTGGGGCCAAGGGGACCCAAGCACCTGGGAATTCCACCTGACCAGTGGCACAGGTTCCTTCTAGTCTGTGCCAGTGCCCCAGTAGACCATGGGCATGAACTCAGCAGCCAATCCCACAACACCCAAGAAAGCTCCACTCCCAGGTGCTCTAACACACCCAGGATCACAGGATCTAAGGAGCTTGTTCACACCAGGATCTCAGGGTCCCAGAGGCAGCTTGACTCCCAGGAGCTCTGACATACCCAGGAACTCAGGATCACAGAATCCCAGAATCACAGGATCACAGAGATACCGGAACTCTGGGTAGTTCTGACACAACCAGGATCACAGGAAGGACAGGCTCCAGTCAGATATAGTGAGGGCAGGTAGCACTAGAGACAATCAGATGGTGGGAGGCAAGCATAAGAACATAAGCAACAGAAACCAAGACTATTTGGCATCATCAGAACCCAATTCTCCTGCCACTGCAAGTCCTGGACATACCATCACACTGGAAAAGCAAGATTCAGATCTAAAATCACTTCTCATGATGATAATGATAAAGGACATTGAGAAGGACATAAATAACTCCCTTAAAGAAATATAGGAGAGAGGCAGAGGCAGGTGAATTTCTGAGTTCGAGGCCAATCTGGTCTACAGAGTGAGTTCCAGGACAGCCAGAGCTATATGGAGAAACCCTGTCTCGAAAAACCAAAAAAAGAAAAAGAAAAAAAAAAAAAAGAAATATAGGAAAATACAGGTAAACAGCTAGAAGCCCTTAAAGAGGAAACACAAAAATTCCTTAAAGAATTATAGGAAAACACAATCAAACAGGTGAAGGAAATGAACAAAACCATCTAAGATCTAAAAGTGGAAATAGAAACAATAAAGAAATCACAAGGGGAGACAACCCCGGAGTTAGAAAACCTAGGAAAGAGATCAAGAGTCATAGATGCAAGATCACCAACAGAATACAAGAGATAGAAGAGAGAATCTCAGGTGCAGAAGATACCATAGAAAACATTGACACAACAGTCAAAAAAAATGCAAAATGTAAAAAGCTCCTAACTCAAAACATCTAGGAAATCCAGGACACAATGAAAAGACCAAACCTATAGGTATAGAAGAGAGCAAAGATTCATTTTTTAAAGGACCAGTAAATACCTGCAACAAAATTATAGAAGAAAACTTCCCTAACTTAAAGAAAGAGATGCCTACAGAACTCCAAATAGGCTGGACTAGAAAAGAAATTTCTCCCATCACATAATAATCAAGACACCAAATGCACTAAACAAAGAAAGAATATTACAAGCAGTAAATGGAAAAGGTCAAGTAACATATAAAGGCAGGTCTAGCAGAATTACACCAGACTTCTCACCAGAGACCATGAAAGCAAGAAGATCCTGGGCAGATGTCACACAGACCCTAAGAGAACACAAATGCCAGCCCAGGCTACTATACCCAGCAAAACTCTCAATTACCATAGATGGAGAAAACAAAATATTCTATGACAAAACCAAATTTAAACAATATCTTTCCATAAATCCAGTCCTACAAAGGATAATAGACAGAAAACACCAACACAAGGAGGGAAACTGCATCCTAGAAAAAGCAAGAAAGTAATCTTTCAACAAACTCAAAAGAAGATAGCCACATGAACAGAATTCCAACTCTAACAACAAAAATAACAGGAAGTAACAATCACTTTTCCTTAATATCTTCTAACATCAATGGACTCAATTTCCCAATAAAAAGACACAGACTAACAGACTAGATACATAAGCAAGATCCAGCATTTTGCTGCATACAGGAAAGACACCTCAGTGACAAAGACAGACACTACCTCAAAGAAAAAGGTTGGAATACAATTTTCCAAGCAAATGACCCCTAAAAACAAGCTAGAGTAGCCATTCTAACATCAAATAAAATCAATTTTCAGCCAAAAGTTATTAAAAAAGATAAGGAAGGACACTTCATACTGGTCACAGGAAAAAAAAAAATCTACCAAGATGAACTCTCAATTCTGAACATCAATGCTCCAAATGCAAGGGCATCCACATTCATAAAAAAAACTTTACTAAAGCTCAAAGCACACATCACACCCCACACAATAATAGTGGGAGACTTCAATACCCCACTCTCTGCAATGGATAGATCATGGAAACAGAAACTAAACAGAGACACAGTGAAACTAACAGAAGTTATGAACCACATGGATCTAACATATTTATAGAACATTTCATCCTAAGGCAAAAGAACATACCTTCTTCTCAGCACCTCATGGTACGTTCTCCAAAACTGACCATATAAGCTGTCACAAAACAGGCTTCAACAGACACAAGAAGATTGAAATAATCTCATGCACCCTATCAGATCACCATGGACTAAGGCTGGTCTTAAATTCCAACAAAAACAAGAGAAAGCACACATATACATGGAAGCTGAACGATGCTCTATTTAATGATAACTTGGTCAAGGAAGAAATAAAGAAATTAAAGGCTTCTTAGAATTTAACGAAAATAAAGACACATCATACCAAAACTTATGGGACACAATGAAAGCAGTGGTAAGAGGAAAACTCATGCCTCCAAAAGAAACTGAAGAGTTTACACTAGCAGCTTGACTGAAAACTCGAGAACAAAAAGAAGCAAATACTCCCAAGAGGAGTAGACAGCAGGAAATAATCAAACTCAGGGATGAAATCAACCAAATAAAAACAAAAATAACTCTACAAAGAATCAACAAAACCAGCAGCTGGTTCTTGGAGAAAATCAACAAGATAGATAAACCCTTAGCCAGACTAACCAGAGGGCACAGAGACAGTATCCAAATTAATAAATTCAGAAATGAAAAGGGAGACATAAGAATGAAATATATCTTAAAATAATTATTCTGTGTGTTGAATATTAACAGTTGAAAATATTAAAATAATGTTCTACCCACATCATGGAAATATTATTGATAATTTTCCTCACTGTGCTTGAAAATAGTATTTTCTTAATGTTTAACTTCAAAGAGTTTTGCTATTTTGAAATTTTTTTAATATATTTTAGAACATTTTTGAATTTATTTATATTTTAAATAGGCAGTGTCATCACTGTGAGATCACTATAACATTAAATACATCAAAAGAGATGAGCAAGACAAATTTAAATGAGGCTCATGTACCCCACTGATAAATCTTGAAAGGCAATTTCTGTATTAGGAATTGGCAGAAGGTACTCATAATCCAGTCTGTGGTTTTCTTTGGCTTGAGATTTCTCATTTTCTCTTATTGAAAATCACAAGGGTGAGAAGTCAGTTATGTTTCTAAGTAATAATTTAAAATATACTTCATAGCTTTTATTCTTCTTTTTCTCTCATTATTTCCATTATTCCTGTTTTCTGCTTTAATTTCAAGTAATACATATACATGTATATATACATATATGAATATCTATATGCATATGTAGATATCTTCACACATATATATGCATGACTCAAAAGTAGAAAAAAAGAACAGAAATGGTGGGAAGGTGGGAATACATACATATATATTGAAATATATTGATAATATATGTATTGAATAAATGTATATATATTGAAAGTAGAAAAGAAATATAAAAAGTTGAAGAGAAGGTACATATATATACATTATATATCTATATATTAAGTCCAGTATCTATGTCTCAGCATGTGCTCTTTTCTTTGTATGACTTATGTGTTATTTGACAACTTGGAGTTTTATTTCCCTGCAATTAACTTGAATTTGTTCTTTATTACTAAATATGAGTGCACTGCATAGGCATCACCTATTTTCATTAACTTTCCGTCTTTCCTAGGTCTGACACCTAGGCTGACACTATAACTTGCCTATTTTTAATACTACTTCAATACTAGTATATACATGTCTCTATAATTTTTGAGTTGAGAGTTTAATTTGACCTTATCAGAACTGGAATTCTTTTTACAGGCCCTTTTGTATCTTCCTACAACTCTTTCACATAGAGTTCCTTAAGTCTTTATTTTTAATTAAAATATACTTACATTATTCCCTTATCCTACATTCCCTTCCCATTATCTTTCTTTAATTTATGGTCTCTTCCCATTTAACAATTACCTATCTAAAACACTCTCTCTCTCTCTCTCTCTCTCTCTCTCTCTCTCTCTCTTTCTCTCTCATACACACACACACACACACACACACACACACACACACATATATATATATATGGTAGAATCCATTTATTGTTACTTTCATGTATAAAAATTTAGGTTGAGTCATTGGTGGTGAATAAACCAGAAAAGTTCTCTGGCAAGGGATCACATTCTTCTAGGTTGGATTTCAGACATCTTTAAGGTAAAGTTGGTTTGTAGAAGGTAGCAGCCATCTATGAAAGTGATGTCTAATTGAAGGGCAGATAAAGTAAAAAATGAGGAAAAATATTTGGCAAAATGAGTCAAAGATAGGATACACCCAACTCTTATGAGCAGTTGAGGGAAGAGAAAAAAATAAGTCTTAAGATAATGATACAGGGAGAGAAGAAAATGATACTTTTACTGGGACAATTTTACAAAGACAGGTTTCAGACAGTAAAACCTATACAAAAGTGAAGATAGAATGAGTGAGATAATGATAAAGAGTCAGAAGATTAGAACATATGGCCAGAATTAGTTTGAGCCCAGGCAGAACAATACAATTGGAAGCTAAGAGAAGCCAGTTTCAATCAGTCAGCTTGAAGAAGAATTTGGGCCAAAATGGTTGATTTGAACCATCCAGCCAGAGTTCAGGAAGATCTAGAAAGGGTGAGTTTATTCAGCAGTAAGCCTGCAAGATGACAGTTACATCTGGTAAATAAAAGTTACTTTTATGCTGGGCAGTGGTGGCGCACGCCTTTAATCCCAGCAGTTGGGAGGCGGAAGCAGGTGGATTTCTGAGTTCGAGGCCAGCCTAGTCTACAGAGTGAGTTCCAGGACAGCCAGGGGCTACACAGAGAAACCCTGTCTCGAAAAAAACCAAAAAAAAAAAAAAAAAAAAAAAAAATTACTTTTACAAAAAAGACTAATTCTTCATCTTTCAGAAGTTATTACTTGCCTATATCTTTCTAAATATGATTAGGTTCAAGAATCTTCCCTATGCATGTTTGTATGTTATTATTTTTGTCACTTTTCAGGTTGTCTTTAGGCAGCAATTTTGTTGATATATTATGAGCACAGTATCCCTTTCATTTCTATGAGATAGACACTTGTAGCCAACTTACTGCTCTTCTGTCCCTTACAAATTCATTTCTCACCTGTCACATTTTCTTTTTAAAAATTAATCATTCTATTTGTTTACATCTCAAATGATAGCCCACATCCAGGTTACCCCTCCACAACTCCCCATCCCACATCAGCCCTCTTCTCCCTCCCCTTTGCCTCTATGAGGGAGCTCCCCCACCCTCTCCCTTCCCACTGCTCTAGCATCCCCCTAGACTGAGGCATCAAACCCACACAGGACCAAGGGCCTCCCCACCCATTGCTGTCATGCAAGGCCATCCTCTGCTACATATGTTTCTAGAGCCATAGATCCCTCCCTGCACATTTCATGTTGGTGGTCTAGTTTCTAGGAGCACTGAATGGGCCAGCCAACTGATGTTTTTCCTACAATATAAAGCTTAGGAAGAAGTTAGACCAGGATGTGGATGTTTCCCCAGCAATAATGAAGGAACAGGACCATTGAAGGAGGTGGAGGGAGAGGGAGACCTGGGAGGGAAAGAGGAGGAGGAGGAAATAATGGGACAGTATCAGGTACTCACCATACTTCTTCTAATGTAGCTGATGGCTTTCTTCATATCCATGCCCGACCAGTTGTTGAGCATATAGCAAATGCAGGAAGCACAGTACACAAACCTCATGTCATTCTCACTGCCTTCAGGAACAGCACAGAAGCTGGAAACAACAAGGATGTGAGGCTGCATTAAGCTCATTACTCAAGCCAGGAGCATGTGCTCTGTGCCGGCACTCACAGAAACATCTACTGTTGACTTTATGGGTATCACAAACTACAAATGACCACTAAATCATCTGGGCAGTACTCACAAGTTGTCACTGAGTGTATGTACTATACAACTCTAAGCTGTTTACTCCAAGTTGTCACCGCGTGTATGTACTATACAACTCTAAGTAGTTTACTCCCAAGAAGGGAAGCTGTGCCACAGCAGCTCCCAATCAGCTGCAGAAAAAGCAGCAAATAAAACCGCACACATACTATACAGTAAAAAACTCTTAACTTATGTCTTATTCTGTGAAATTCTCCTAAATATATACAGAGAGAACTATTAATTGATCTATTATATTGTGTTTCATTACAGTTTTCAAGAGGTAATGGTCTGTCTTCCATTACTTTCTGGCAGAAATCTGGGGCAACACTGGATTCCCAAATGACCATTTATTATGTCTACAGTAACTTTTCCCTCATCAAGAGCAGTGCCCTGAAAACACAGACAAGAAGGGTCACAGTGTACAGCGCAAGGATGTAACACAGCAGTGGATTGGTCCACAAAGCCTTTTTCTTAGAGATAATGACTTCATCACATTAACAGCTTAGAACTGTTTCTTATTCTTGGAAGAATCTTCGTGCACAAAACACAAAGCATCAGGTATCAGTGAGCACTAGCTTCTCTATCTATCATTTAAAGATGCTCCTGAATGGACTGGAGAGCAGACTACCTAGCTTTGAATGTAATGTAATGTGCAACCCTTTCTCTCCCATCAGTACTTTTAAGGAACCAACACTCAAATTAAATAGCCTATTTCAAAATATTTGTTACATCTAAAGATAAAATTTGAAAAAAGAGTTCTACAAGAAAGTTAGCTTTATTTTTGTTCATGTAAAATGAGGTTCTTTTTCATCAAGAACTTAACTATATATTCAAACATTATGTGGTTCATTTCCATTGTGTGAGTAGGGGTCTAATTCAAGACTTTCAACACATTAATTATGTACTATTTTTTTTTAAAGAAAATCACTCTTTTTTTTTAAAAGATTGAATATATATATATATATATATATATATATATATATATATACTGTAGCTGTCTTCAGACACACCAGAAGAGGGCATCAGATCTCATTACGGATGGTTGTGAGCCACCATGTGGTTGCTGGGATTTGAACTCAGGACCTTCGGAAGAGCAGTCAGTGCTCTTAACCTCTGAGCCATCTCTCCAGCCCATGTACTAACTCTTGAATTATACTTCTAGTCCTGGGTTCTAGCGATCTACTATAGTACTATATCCAGTTTTTTTGAGTTCCAAATAGTTTTTACTTACACACAAAAATAACAATGAGTAGTTCATACCTTCCGTCTTCCAGCTGAAGTGCTCTCAAGCCTGCTAAGCAAGCTTCTTTATCTACACGGCTTAAGTCATCTCCAAGAATAACCAAACAGGAAAGACCCGTGTAAGTCATTGCTATGTGTCCACTGTCATAAGGATGAGCTGTTCCTGGATTCTAAAAATTAATATTATATTAAATTAATTGAAATTTTAAATTTTCTTTCACAAATAACATTCAGCATGAGGTTTTAGAAAATGTTGCTTATACTAATTTGTATAGATATCTAACAGAGGAAAACATGCCTTAATTTTTAGATGTCTCAATGTCTTCTTACAAGCTATATAACTTCCAAAATATTATGATCCTTCAACTTTATGAAAGTAGTTATGACATTTGAATAACCCACATATTTAAAACTTTCTACCTAATTCAACCTAATTTATAAAAGTTATGTCTTACAAAGTTATGAACTCAGTATTTTAAACCAAAAAATTTATAAAAAGAAGTAAAATTTGAGCTGAGAATATAGCTCAGTGGTAGAGTGCTTGTCTAATGTGTGCTTAGGCTGTGAGTCTAATTCCCAGCACTGTCCAAGAAACAAAGAAAATATATTTTATATGGTACAAACCTAAATTAAATAGCACAGTATTAGTCACCATATAACCTTATCATTCTATCATGAAGTTTAATCATTTCAATCTCTAATAAACATTAGCATTCAAATATAAAAAGGAAACATAAATAGTTAATTTTATATATTATTCATCTGTATAATATTAAGAAAGGTCACACAATTTCAGAAATAAGACCCATTTAAGCTTCATATGTGGAATCTAGCCAATAATGTCTGTGTATTACAAAGGGTTAGAAACTTGATCCCATAATTTTCTTGTGACCTGTGCTTTTTCACAGGGCATATCTGCATGAAATTCAATCCCTTTAACTCTGAACCACCCACTGACCCTCCCCACATACAACTCTTTATACAGTCTCACTAACACCAAACCACTAATCCACCCCACACACAATTCTGAACCCGCCCACTGACCCACCCCACATACAACTCTTTATACAGTCTCACTAACACCAAACCAATTTTCATCGCACCCCATTCTGAATCCTTCCTCAGAACTCAAGCTCTAATTCTCTTGACAATTCTATTTCACATATATAATGGGCTTCTGGGAATGCCCACAGCATGTCTCATTTTTCAGTATTCCAACCAAACACCTGCTATTTTAAAGAACGGTAGGGAATACAAACATGAATTAAATGTGAACCTTGACCTTAAAGATATGAAGAGAAATCTGAGTCTAATGAGAGAATCTAGAGTTGATTATTTAAAGGGTCATGAAAAAGATACAGTTCTTCAGATTTAAACAGGGACTCTTTGCTGCAGTAGATCAAAAGCTTGGGAAGGTATCATAGGGAGGGAAAAAAAATCAAAGTGAAGCAGAAAAATAAAATCCCTGGACATTAAAGGTATTACACAATTTAAGAGAAAATATAGGATTTGTGATGCAAAATAAATGATAGGGTAAGATGGATGGACCTGTGAGCGTCTGTGCCCCGTCAAAATTATACATATAAAGAGGGCAACGACACATAGGCGGTGGTCTGGTGGTTTCTGAAGGGGAAAAAAATTGATGGAGCGATTTTATTTATATATGGTCCTGGAAAATCTCTTTTCATTTCCTTGGGTTTTTCTGTCCCACAGACCTATGCTCCCAACCTCTACGACAGCTTTTTGTAGGCCTATGTGATTGCATCTGAGTCTCTAGCTCCTCTTACCAGAGATACAGATGAAAGCCATACACAGTGAGATGTGCCTCCTCAGAGGGTACAGCGAGGTACGTTGAGGGTTAAAGTTGGGTGTTACGAGAGCATATGAACTAGGGGCAAACATTTAATTCTTAGGGGATCTTTTAGTTCTTGGAGTTTCTAAAACGTGCAGGGATTCAGGTACAATGGTGCACACCTACAGTGTTGGCTACATGGGAAGCTTGAGCCTGGGGTTTTAGGGTTAACTCCAGAAATACTGCAAGACCCTTTAAAATAAATTTTTAAAACCATGATATGAAATGCCTTGGAGGTAGAGGTTATCTTGTGAAGGTGCCATTAAATCACTGTTTTACACCAACAAGTTACAGCTTACACCTGCACATGGTCTTGTGATACATACACAACAGGCATCATTCCCTAACTCGAAAAAAGCCTCCCTCTATTCAGGGTTGGCTTAAGTTCAAAAAAATACATGTATTAAAAAAAAAAAAGGTAGAAACACATTTTCTGAATCCTTTGCTGCCCCATTCCCTGCTACGAAGGCACTTACTTAACTGGGACATCCTGCTGATGCCACTGACCCTGAGTCAGACAAGCTCATCTACAGTTTAAGTGAGAGCAAGAAAACTGAAACAATCTCAACCAATCTTACTATCACTACAACCACTGTCACTTCTAAAATCTTCAGAGTATGAAAAACTAAGAGTTTCTCATCCAGCTTCCAAGTGTATGCAATTCTCGAAATACTCAGAGTAATCCCATGACTCACAACCATCCAAAAAGCAGACTAATTCATTAAGAAAAAAGCCTCTTCTTTGTTTCTGAGGCATATTTGTACTTGTAGCCCAAGCTGACATAGAACCAAGTATAGAATCCAGGCCAACCCTAACCTCATTACAGGGCCTCCTATATCAGGCTCCCGTGAGCCCTCTTTTTAACAGAGAAGAAAAAGAGTAGGGCTAGAGCTCAGTTGGTAGAGCCCGGTATGCTGGAGGTCCTGAGTGCCATACCACCCTAGTGAAAGAAAGGAAAGGAGGATCACACTTTTCTCTATGCTGCACTCTAAAGAATCCTGGTGATTCTGGGCACAAGTAGACCCTACAGCGCCTGTTCTGGCCCTGCTTCTCTGAAGAAAAGGCCTTGGGACTTCTCTATATACTGGCACCAGCTGGTTCAAAAGCCTCTGTCCAAAGCGCTGGGGAAGCTAAGCTTCCTGCTGTAACAGTCATCAATCATTCACTTCCTGGAGAACAGCTTTCTCTCTCTCTCCTGAGAAACAAGGGCCCAGCATAAATCCTGCAATCCAGGCAAATTCACTGACTTTGCAGAAAGTACCTGAGCATATTTTTGTTTCTCTAGGAAATCACTAATGTTTAGCATATTAGACCTAGAAGCCTAGTTCTTTTTAGACATTCCATCTGCCCTCTCACTAAATTTCCTTCTATCCTTTCCAACCCTCCAACCTCCAGAGAACTAACCTTTGATGGATTGAATGGAATCCCCAGGTAGGAAGAGCCTCGGAAACCACAGCGACTCAGATTTGACCCTAGAAAACAAAGTATTTGCTTATTAAAAATACACTATTTCTGAATAGAATGCAGGCAGTTTAACTATGCAATTGCTCAGTAACAGTATTATAGTATCAAAGTTCCACTTTCTCTGCACATATATACGGTGCATGCCGGTGAGTGAGGGTATACATGGCTGTGTGCACACACAGAGACCAGAAGAGGACACCGGGAGTCTTCCTCTACTGCTCCCATCTTATATTTAGAGGCGGGGTCTCACTGAATCCGAAGCTCACTGTTTCAGCTAGGCTGGCTAGCCAGTCCACCCTCCAACAGCTGGGGTTACAGATATGCACAGCCATGTCTAGCTTTTATGTGGGTGCTAGGGGTTGAACTCAGGTCCTCTTGATTTCATAGCAAGTCCTCTTAGGTTCGTTGTCTCCTTTTCTATGTGAAATAATGTTGAAGGCTCATCAGGAAACAAGGCCAGAGGTTAAGTGAGAGGAACAGCTCATACGACAGGCTCTAGAATCTTGATTTCTACCTTGACTCACTGATTCTTGATACATGAGTAAACTAAAGGTGTATATTGTTCTATCACCCTGGAGTATATTCATATTTCAGTCTTAAACCTGTGTTCTGGGTGCCTGGCTTTGACATATTTATGACATTTAAGTCCATACTTGGTTTCGACTCAAAGTATATAATTTTTTTTCTATTTGTAAGTTTTCCTTTTTTTGGATATATACATATATAATTATATTTATGTAAATATATTAAAAGTTGGGAACTCAAAAACTCATCTATAATTATGGTTTTAATGTCTGTTAGAAAACATTATGACAGATATAAAAGGTAAGAATGTATTAGCATAGCAGAAGTGGCAGCTAATAAAAACTTAAGATGGTTTAAAAATGGACTGTGATGCTATGAACTTTCATCTGTCATGATGGATGGAAGACCAAAGCATAGCTTTTCCATCCTGTTTCTCCAAAGCAGGCTCTGACTGTGCTCATCCTGTTTCCTGAAATACTTAGTGGTAGCTTATACAGCTTTGCATGAATAAGAAACACTGAACACGGGCTGGCGAGATGGCTCAGCGGGTAAGAGCACTAACTGCTCTTTCGAAGGTCCTGAGTTCGGATCCCAGCAACCACATGGTGGCTCACAACCACCTGTAATGAGATCTGACGCCCTCTTCTGGTGTGTCTGAAGACAGCTACAGTGTATGGGGCCCGAAGTGAGCAGGGCCGAAGCAAGCAGAGGTCCTGAGTTCAATTCCCAGCAATCACATGATGGGTCACAGCCATCTGTACAGTACAGTGTACTCATATACATAAAATACATTAAAAAAAAAGAAGGAAACATTGAAAACTTGCTACCTCATGTCCCTATATTGGCAGTACTAATGGTGGCAGTAAGTTCAGTGAACATGCATTATTTCTGGTAAGACTAAAAAAAAAAAGGTAAGCCAAAGCATAGGTTACTCTCTACCCTTTCCCTAAGTGATGATACATCCAAGAATGTACTTCAGGACCTTCGTGAACAACGTCCTATGCACAGAAGGGTCTGGTGAAGCTTGGTTGCAAAAGTTTAGACTTGACAGAAAAGTCTAACAGGCTTAAAATATCATCTGCATCTATCGAAGTGTACATCATGCTGATTTTGAAAGTAATTATTAGTAAAGCTAAATAACAACATGGAAAGCTGCATCTGAACAAGAGAAAGCAAGGCTATAAAGCACATGTGGGTGGTGTTTATAATCAGGCAAATGGTACAGCCGTAACAGCCGAGAGGGACAGCAAAATAGCAGTGGGGTGACCCAACCAAGAGGCCATCTCTATGAGTCACCACTGATGAGCAATCATCACATATGTAAGACCTTAAGACAGAGATTCATCACCTTACTGTCTGAGCTGATGAGGATCCAATACAAGTCTCATAAACTCAGCCAGAGCCTTGTGGTACTCCCCTACTTACTGAAGTTCTAGAGGAAAAGTCAGCCTCTAAGCTCAGTCACACTGTTGGCAAATGAGGGACTGAAATCTTAGTTTCATTGGGCTCTTAGCTACCAGCTCTCCTTGGCTCCTAAAACTTCCCAATTTCTTACACACCAAACCTTACCAGAGAGCAGCTATCACTCAAAGTCAAGATTAGTATTCTTCTGCCTTTCTTTTCTGCTCTTTCACTACATTCTGACTGACCTGCTGCTCATGTGAGTGTACTGTGAGCACACACACACACACACACACACACACACACACACACACACACACACGGTATGCATGTGGGAGAGACCCCAATGAATAAGCTGCATTTTAGCATCAGAAGATTAGTTTAACTTTAACTGTCACCTACAAAACACAGAAAAAGAATAACAAGAATCTGTGGTGCAGAGCCAGCACCATTCCACACAGTCTCCACCAGATGCCTTTATCCTTCATCACGACTTTGTTCTAATCACTTTCAAGGTGGTAAGCAGTGTCTAAGGTGTATTTCGTATATGATCCAACCGGAACATCAGCTTCCTCTTCTCCCCCCAACCCCCACAAAGATCTCATCTCATGCTACCAACTCATTGATACTTTACTATAAAAGTCTGATCCCATTTCTATTTCAGCTTGAAAATAAAAGCTCTATGCATATTTTGAGTATAATCCCCTCCTTAGGAAGTTCTTTGTTAGGGATTGGTTCTACTGCTTTGATTTACTTGGGAATCTGAATGTGACAGTGGCCAATGGCTGGGCAAGGGGAGACGGGGCAAAGACCCTTATATTTCCACAGGCTAGGATCCAGGAGAGAGGAATGGAGGACTCCTCATCAAACATTAGAAGATGGTTGGACGTAGGAGCTGCAGGAAATAAACCCAATTGGCCATGAGAATTCAGGTGGATGGCCACTGGCCACTTCTCTGATTAGCCTCGGGTAGCAGGGAAAGGTTTAGGAGTGCCCAGCCTTTGAGGTAGGCAAAGCATTTTAAAAATTAATTGGCTGGCTGGAGAGATGACTCGGCGGTTAAGACCACTGACTGCTCTTCCAGAAGTCCTGAGTTCAATTCCCAGCAACCACATAGTATTTTACAACCAAGAAAAGGAAATGCTTCTGAGTAAAATCTCACTTCCTTAGAGACAAAGTGGACACACGTCTGCTTCTAAGGATAGTTAGGTTAAATTCATGACCTTCCTGAGAAGCAGCACAAGAAACTGATGCTCAAAAATACTGTATCACTAGGAAAACTTAGCAAGGACACAGGTAGCCAAGCTATCTATCTATCTATCTATCTATCTATCTATCTATCTATCTATCTA
>JADRCD010204519.1:40826-56773 GCA_019843815.1 Montemys delectorum | reverse complement strand
ACACACACACACACACACACACACACACACACAAATACTTCTACACACATATTCTTATATGCCCACACATACAGATACATAAATGTATATTTAATATATATACATATATGTGAGTGTATGTGTGTATATATACATAAATGTATATATATATATACACATATATATATTTCTACACACATACACTTATATGCCCATACATACAGATACATAAATGTGTATATATATATGTACTTATACACACACATACACTCACACATACATATGTACACATATATACACATACATGCAAATATATATGTATATACACACAGTTATTATTACATTTATTCCCAAATTTTAATCTGATACTATAAATCACCAGGCTACATACTGTGTCACATCGTGAGACTGATAAATCTAAACCTACTGTCAAAGCATTTAACGTTATTTTTTGGATGATCGGAGCCAGGCAGATGGTAAGGATCATATGAAGCCAATGAGTTCTATGGAGGCTGGAAGAAGAACATAACAAACAACTTTCACTTAATGAATGATCACGATGTACAAAGCACTCTGGGCTGAGAGTTTTAGCAGTCCTCAAGATCACACCACCAGGAATTCTGTACATTTCAGTGTTGAATATGCTAAGACTAAATGGAGATCATCAGCTGCAGCAGGATTTTACTGAAGGTGGTGTGTGCTGGATAAATGCCACCTTTGGGAGGGAGTCTGACTTAAGCAAGAAAAATGATTCCAGTGGTCCCCTCCACCCTGGTCTGTGGATCTATGTCTCATAAGTGCCTATGGACATCTGGAATTGCTATGAATCCAAACCAGCATTAGCTATGTGGTTTCTTATATGTATACACCTACAATAAAGTTTATGCTAGGTGTAGGAAAAGTAACATCAATAGCTAATAAGTAAAACATTGATAGTAATACAATTTAATGAAGGTTTATGCATTACCTCTTTCTCCTTCTCAAATTGGTATTTCTTAGTTCCAAACTTTCATTTAAGTACTTCTTGACTTCTCTTTGACATATAGCTATTTGATAGTTCTCTCCATTTTGGGGGCCATGAATTAGTGCTACTAGGGCACAAATACTATGGTACTATTACCGTCCTGCTGATAAATAAGGCACTATTAGTTTATAGCTACTCAATTTAGTCAGTATGCACAGTGTTGATAAGATTTGCAAAAAAAAAATATGAGAATCTCAGGACTTGAAAGAGTGGGATGGCTTTGAGAATAGGTGACACTACACAGGGTAGTATGTCCTGCAAATTGTTTTTCTCTAGCGTTTACCATTTAAAGTATGGATTATGGGGGAAAAGGGTACTGAAGTCCAAAGAAAGAACAACTATACACAAAGGGGGATGGAGAGTGCTACACTAAGATTGTTCTCAAGCTTGTATCCAATGACAGAATTCTTCTTGAACTTAAGGAGTGACAAAAGGACATATGTAGAAAGAATTGCCAAAGATATCACGTCTCAGAATCAATATGAAGCAAAGTAGAAGGATGGTGAACTCTGAACTAAATTGATCATTGCAAGAGGTAATATCATTCTAAGCTATTCAAACCTGGGAGTAGCAATAGGCTCAGAGGATTAGTCTCTTGACAATCAGAGAGTAAGGCTTGGGATGGTATGGATTGCACTGCCAGGCACCTAGTTAGTTAGGGAATGAGGGAGATCAGTGCTGTGAGGTTCTGAATGTTCACTTATCCCCCTTAATCAATATGCCTGGAGAGGAATCAAAGGGAAGTATCATGGAGAAGCACCTCAAGCTGTAGAGCTCAAAGGAAACTGAGATATGTCTAGAGATTTAGATAAAGAGGACTCGAGATGTAAGTGTCAAGAGATGCTTCCGATTTCAACAGAAAGAGATACATATAAAGGAACAATTTGTGATAAAGAGGAAATGGGGCATGGGAGGATATAACGTGACAATTTAGTATGTCTTATTTGAGTGGTGGGGGAGGAAAGAATTTGAGAGTTAATTTAAAACATACTGGAGAGGAAAAATGGGGCATGACACGGAAACCTGCCTCCCTGAATCCATTTATGTCCATAAGGCATGAATATTGCTATGAAAAAAACCACTACTTTTAAACCACCTTTTCTTAAATTACAAATAATGATAATAAAGATAGGAAAGTAAAGAAGCATGAAGTAAGATGTTGAATCACTAGATTGGCTTTTGTATAAAGACAGGATTGAAATACAATGGTTGCAGAATATTTTCTTACACAGTGAACCCAGAGATTGGGTTCTGCTGTGGCTCAGCCCTTAGCACACACCTTGAATCTTTCTTGCTGGAATATAGACACTCCTTTAGTACACACCTTTAATACCAAAGGATAAAGTTAAAGTTAGTTTCTAAAGGGAAGCACCCATATTTAAAAGTGATGTCTCATTGAGTGGCAGACAAAGTGAAGAATCAGAGAAAGATTTGACAGAATAGGATATACCCAACTTTCAGGAGAAGAGACAGAAAAGTGAAGCTACTTAAGGTAACTTTAAAGAGAAAGAAGGAAGGAGGCAGTTCTACTAGGACAGTTGTATAGAGACAGATTATATTGGGAGAACAAACTAGACACAGGTAAACACAGAAAGAGCCAGAGTGAGAGAAGAAACCAGTAGATTAGAACATGTTGCCAAAGTTAGTACAAGGTCAGGCAAAGGAGTTCAGGAGAGGCTGAAAAAAGAAGCCAGATTTAGTCAGTCAGCATGGAGAGGAGTTTTGAGCCAGAGTTCACCAGCCAGTCAGAGTTTAGAGAGAACCAGGAATGGGTGAGTTTTTTCAGGAGTAAGTCTCAGAGGAAGAAAACATTCTATGCCTAGATGAGATTATACAGAGACTAAAAGCTTCCAGGTTAGCAGACAGAGTCAGTAAGCTTCAGACACATTAATTAAATCAGGTAAATAAAAGATGCTTTTATGTACAAATAGAGTCTATAGGCATGGAAAAGCTATTCATATGGTTGTGAAAATCAATATAAGAAATCACTCTCAATTGTGTACTAGGATATTGACTCCAATAGAAGGAACTAATTTATGTGTATTACTGTTGTTGTTACTCTTATGCTTATAGTAATTGTTATTTAGAAAAAAGTGATTTAGCACTTTTAGTGGCAAAAATATATAGAGTAAGGTCTGTAAATATAGAGCTATGCTCTAAATATTTTAAGACATTTTAACCCAAAAATTAAGATTTCTATTTTATTCTATTTTATTCCATGTATATATATTTATCTGTGAGGATCAGAAGTTAGCATCACATTCCATGAACCTGGAATTATAGGCAGTTGTAAGCTCCCAGATGCATGTTCTGGAGACTGAACTACATAAGCAGTGCTCTTATTTGTTGATCCATCTCTTCAGTCCCTAACTCAGTCATTGAAATAGAGATGCCATCCTGAGCTTGCTGCGAGAACATTGAGACTTATATGAGCAGTTTAGATATACATATACAGCATGCTTTGTGGCATGTCTTCCTATTTGTCTCCAATGTAACGTCCTAGGATGCATCATCAATCTTCTCTCTGCCTCTCTGACTTCTTTTTCCTCTGACCTTTGGATATAGTCCATACATGTTTGCATTTCCTGTTACACACAGTTGTCATGTTATCAGCCAACCAGAACAACTCTAGTATTCAATACATTCTTGCCAAATTTCACTCCCCGCAAAGCTAATGCCAACATTTTATTTTTATCTGATATGCAGCAGTCCTTTACTCTTAACTACTGGTTTCTCTATCACAATCTTTACATAAGTTTATGGTGAAAGAGCGAATACCTCATGATGTATTCTGTGAATCTGAGATAGGTCTTCCTTGTGTGCCTATTTTATTCTAAGGCCCATGCTGACAAAATAATCCTAAATGGAATATGTTGTTTTTTTGAGGATGGGGAATAATTCTTGCACACAGGCACCTGTAAAACTTCTGCTAAGAAACAGTGAAATGTAACCTTAGCTTATAGACCAAGCTTGACCTAAAGGCAGCAATTTAGCCTTGCTCTCCTTAGAAATGGCCCACAAAATCTACAAATGTGCCACCAAGTTATTGAATTAAAGTCATAGCATTCATCTTTTCAGCAAGTTGAGTAGTAGTAGTTATGTTGGACAGGGGGCTAGGAAGCCCCTTTGATTAATAGCTTTGGGATGAAGACAGTTACAGGGCTGCACTCCTATGATCACTTGATGATGGTAGGATAGAGAAGCCTCACCTAAACCTCATGAACAGTTCATGGAAGGATCCAAAAGTCAGAGGTAAAAGAATTCAGTGAGGCAGAGAGGAAATTGTGACATCCTAGGATCTTGCTTTGGTGACAAATAGGAAGACATCAAAAAGCACAAAGGAGTCTCCAGAAGTGGGAAGCAACCAATAGAAGTCAAAGAACATTTCAGTTCTGCATATGTGACACACCTTACATTTACAACCACAATTTGTCCAAACGCACATCTATGCAGATTATTTCTGGAGAACTTTTGGAAAGGTGTGCAGATTGGGGCTAATCTCTTTACACAATAAGCCTCTGAGCATAGAATGTAGTCCTTTGGGCCCAGACTTTTGATCTTCTGGCATAAAAAAAGAATTGTAAGGTCCCCGCACAATGCATGTATATTGTAATAAGAATCAGATAAGATATACTGTATAATTGGTGAGATAGTAGCATTACAAGACAGAGGAGTTTAGCTATTTCAATTCACAAACAAACAAAACACTGGAATATTTTATTCTCCCATAGTTTCACAACAAAGTCAGATAAAATAGTCATTTTAAAAGTGAGGTCTTGACAAAGAAACATTTAACTATCAGACATGGTTAAATTTCAGCTGCTTTTGGAAAAGCTACAGCCATTTAAAAAATACACTTAACTCAATAAGCTGTCTTTAAATATAACATATTTAATAGTCAAAAAGAATAATTTGTTGAATTTTAAAGAAGATGAAGGGAGATGTGTTTGTTAATTCATATCATTTATTGTAAGTTCATGAACACTTTCTATAAATTGCCTAAATTATTTAGAGCACACCTCTGTGCCCATTGACTTTTAACCCTCTTTTGGACCATTTCAATCTCTCTACTGAGATTGTGCAAAGTAGAATCTAGCAGGCTGCCAATCTGGGCAAATTGGCTTCAGGCTTCATCTGGATAGAAACATCCCAAATCATCACATCCACAGCTTGCAATTATGGGTTTTACATTAAAGTTCACTGAGCATCACAGATAAGCTCTCTTGATTAAGATCATTAAGGAATTCTTTATCTTTAGTTCAGTGGCATCTTGCCTACAGATTTATTAGGCTGCATTTTTTGGTACACTGCCTATTTCAGGGAGAAAATATTCCCCTACTATATACAGGCAGGAGAAGATTAAGCACAACTGCCAACTGCACATAAGGAGGAGGATGTGTTCTTCTAAACGAAAGGCATCTGATAGCCAGCAATAAGAAGAAAACAGAAAATCCTGGGTTGAGTTGAGCCAGATGTTAATGCTTGATTTCCATGCAAAGGTACCAAAAATGTAGATGACTTATTGAAAATATTATAAATGAGGAACTATCTAACCTTCAAGGCCTGTGCTTTTCCTATTTTCCCACAAGATCCATACTTCTTTTCAGAAGCATTCTCTCCCATTCGCAAGTTGATGATGAATGACAAGGAGTTTTTTTTTAAATTAATATTGGTTTATAGAAGATATTTGACTTGAGGGAAGGGTTAAACATCTATTGTACACCTTTGGATAGGGAAGATGCTCAGACATCCAAGATAAAATTCTTGTCATAATAAAAACCAACTGTATAGTTCAACCAAGAAGTTGTTTACTGAAAATCTACTGCTAATATAAAAAATAATGTAAATATTACATTGGGTTCTGTTGGCCATGGACAACAAACCAACTCATAATTCTTATAAACAGTGAATTTTTAATGAAAAGGTATCTGAGAAATGACAGTAAAAGTCAGAAATGCATGAAGTTTGATAATAGTCAAACAAGTGGATCATAAATTGTTGAAACAGGGGTGTGGAGATGTAGCAATCAGAGAGCTGATTGGGGAAGCAAGTGATAGAAATGCAAGGTGGCAATTAGTTGGATTCATGGCTAGGGGAGGAAACAGTATGGAAATTCGATGACATTCATAGTAACGTTGAACACAGCATTCATCATCTCTTTCCATTGGCACAATTAAAGTAGAAGGAGAAAGTCTAATGCAGTTTAAAGCATTTATGGCCACATTCTTCTTTGTCCTCCTCCCTACCCTACCCCCCACAACAGGGAACTATTAAATGGCAATGGCAAAGGCTAAATAATGACATATGGTCACACTGAAATACACGTCTAAAACCCAAATGGAACACAAAGTACCTTGTGATATGCCAGGTTAGCTGTGACAATGGGAAGGAACACAAATGTATGTCATTATCGGGGAAATAATGCTGAATGTGTTAGGAATCCACTTTCAGACGTAGAGATTACTACAAAGCCATTTCCCACCAACCTCAGGTGCTTTTGGTTTTGTTTTGGTTTTACTGGTATTATTGTTGTTTTCTAATTTAAAATTATTTGAGTAAATTACATGAGTTAGAAAAATCAAGCAGTTTTTGCAGAACACAGTAAAATTAATGATATGTTTACTTCCTTTGGTATGTTTTTCATCCTGTTTACAATTTTCTTATAGTAAATGAAATGATATGATCATAAGAAAATTCAAATGCACTACAAATGTAATGGCCCATTGCAGTAGAAACAGATACAGTATTTAAGGGCACATAGTAACTGAATTTGAATTTTACTATTATACATACATTATATGCTTATTGTAGAATATATTTTTATATAAAACAAATCTAAATAAAAATTAGACTTATTAAATTCTATAAGTCAAAACATAATCAATTATATATTATTGTATATTTCAACATTTATATCCCTCTCTCTTTAATGAATATACATGTATATTCACTAAAGAGCAGACATGATTTTGCACAAATCTAATAATTCATATTAGATAGTTCATTAGAAACATTCTGTCCTTTGGTAGGAGCAGAGACTTTGGAAACCATGAGAAGTAAGAAGGCCCATTAGAGTATTATAAATTACCCCCAACTCAGGTTGGCTAGAAAGCAAATGGTGACATCATGTTCAGTAGTGCTTGTGTATCTCAGTGATAACTGTATCTGCACTGTATTCAGCACTACTGCTAAGAAAGCTCCTTGCAGTCACAAATAATCAATTCTAAACCTTGCAAATGATGTTATTAGTCTCACTATTATAAGCTTTGGTTCAATTTTTTAAAGAAATGTTAATAGGCTGATTGCAATGGTCATACTATTAAAATGATCCAGTGTCATTGTGGTAACAGAACACTAGTCAGCACATCACTGTGGAATTTTCTTAATGGAAAAATTACAGACATATTACTTTGCCCTCTAAATTATTTTTTCTCTTTTAACCAATTTCCCCTCCATATGGAAACAATGTGAGGCAATACTGTGGTAGACATCTTAAGAGTAGACATATTGTATCTTATAGTAGTATGTCTTGATTATCTAGTATTATATTTTCAGCATGTTATATATAATATAATATTTATATTATATATACTTTATAGTATAATAATTATATATTTTTATAATACCTTGATAATAATGTATAATAATAATGATAATATCCATATTTATATATTTGGTTTTTATATTTGTAGATTTTTTTGTCTTTTCCACATCACAGACCTCCTCCCCCAGTCTCCAAGAGAATGTCCCCATCCCCCATACCTCACCCCAGCAGACCTCCCCACTCCCTGGGCTCTCCAGTTTCTTGAGAATTATGTAATTTTTTTTTAATGAAGAATGCTTAGGAAACGAATTAATTAGCAACATCCCACTTGAAATTTTCAAGAAACTTTGTCTTGGTATATTTCACAAGCTTTTATTGAACACTTACAATTTTGTAGGCCTTCCCCTACAAGGATTAACCCAGTACTTTTTAACCTTGTTGTACAATATAGTCACCTGGGGATCTTGCTTTATAGAAAAAAAACCACACGGTACAAACTAATTTTACTGAACTATTTAGGGTCTAATCCTAGGATTGAAAATTTATTCACATTTTCCTGGCAATTCTATTGTGTAGTCAAAATCTTAAATCAATACTGTGCAACCAAACAGCTTATTACAAAGATAAAGACAAGTTAATGAGTCATCAAATGATATATTCCAGCATAAAATCTTGATTTAAAATATGTATTACCACTATAGGGTAGAATTGTATTTCACTAACTAAGATCTAAAGATTGTCTTTGCACTGATATGGTATTATGAAAAATAATAAGTTACCTAAATGAATAGAAACATAGACTCAACCACTGTGGTATCTGCTACATCTTGCTTATCAAAAACCAGATCCTGTTATCAAAACAGAGGATCTTATGGATTATTCAGTCCTTTCTGGATGCTTTCTTCAGCAGTGTGGAGGCAATGGTTACCTAAGAGAAAATATCTTTCTCTCTCTCTCTCTCTCTCTCTCTCTCTCTCTCTCTCTCTCTCTCTCTCTCTCTCTCCTATCTACTTATAAATATAACAGGAGTGATATTCATTTTATGTAAGGCCCATTTCTCAGAAAGAAACATATGCTTTGTACAGTAATCATGGGTAAGAACCTATGGCCCAGAGTTCACAGGCCCCATAGTTGAACCAACTGATACTATTTCACCTCTCGTGCTCCTATGAATATACTTGTTTTGTTTGTTTGTTTGGTGTTTTAGGGTTTCTGTTGCCATGCAGAGACACCAAAACCATGTCAATTCTATAAAGGAAATAATTTAATTGGAGCTGGCTTATAGTTTATAGGTTTAGTCCATTTTTGTCTTGATGGAAAGCATGGCACAGGCAGACACGCATGGCTCTGGAGAAGGAGTTAAGAATTCTACACCAAGATCAGCAGGCAGCACTGGCCTTTTGACTATCTGAGACCTCTCAAAGCCTGTCCCTAATGACACATTTCTTCCAGTAAAACCATACTTTTTCCAATATGCTAGTCCTTGTGAGCCTATGGGGCTATACTCATTCATTCATTCATTCATTCATTCATTCATTGTTTCTTTGTTTTGTTTTGTTGTTTTGCTTTAGAAAAAAATGTCACCGAGTAACATCCCTGGCTGTCCTCCAACTCATAGAAATCTATCTGCCCCTGTCTCCCAAGTGCTGGGATGAAAGGCCACTCTGCCTACCTGCTAAGATATCTTACTGCACCAGTCATTGTTGTAACTCGCAGATTTCACAGCTAGTTAAAATTGTTGTTGGCACTCTCCTTCAACAAGCTACATATACTCTCTGGCACGACGAAAGCTTCATAGGATGAACTTGATAACACCTAACCCTATGAGGAAAGTATATGGTGTCTTCAGCAATTGCATCTTACCATTTGTTCCTATGAGGAGCATCAGGAGCAACAGCAAGAGCCTGTATTGTTTGAGGGTCTATAGGACACATTTAAGTTCCAGGGAGGTGTCACCGACCTGTCACAAAGACATTATCCCAAGTTCAGGGTAACCCCAATTACAGTATTTTATATGAAACATATATGGATCTTTATATGTAGGTCTGGATGACCTGATTCAGTATAATCTTTTTCAGTTCTTTCTATTTACCTTCAAATTCCACTTCTCATTACGGATAAATACAATTTAGTTGTCTATAGTTATCATGTTTCTGTTACCCATTCTTCAGTTTGTGAACAAAAAGAATGCTTTTATGATTTTTTGTAAATGAAGAAGTTATAAACATAAATTAGCATGTGTTATATGCATGGGTACATATAAGTGTGGGCACACATGTTTCATAGCATCATGTATAGGTCAGAAGATATAAGTTGTAGAGTCAACTCACTCTTCCTACCACAGGATCCTTGAGAGCTAACTTAGATTATCATAAATAGAAGGTATCTTGAGTATCTTTAACTAGTAATTGATATCAACAGCTCCTCTCTTTCTCTCTCTCTCTCTCTCTCTCTCTCTCTCTCTCTCTCTCTCTCTCTCGCTCTGTCTCAGAGCACATTACTATGTATGTGTTCTCTTTGCCTTTTGTGTTTCTTGCTGTGAAACCAATCAGTGTTCTTTAATGTGGCGTTGTTTTTGCCTGATTTTAACAATGACCATGTCTGTACAAATTTCTGACTTCTGCAACCAGGAAGGTGTGATAGTAACTATTGACTTGAGCCCAGTTTATTTTGCAAAATTTCTATACTGCCTAAAACAGCTGCACACAAGGAAATGTCCATTTCGAAATATTAGCTGAGAATGAAAAATCCTTGTCTGACCTCAGACTTCCCACGTATCTTTTCTTTTTTAGTTTTCTCTTTATTTGAGAGTACTTTTGACCATGCAAGGGATTATTTCAGCTTACCTTCTCTAAACTAAGAAGTTAAGAGACATCACATAGCCGTTAGATGGCAAAGCTGGACATCTGATGCTAGACTCCTTTTTGAAGTCTTTTGGGTGAGTTGGGCTGAGACTAGGAATAAGATGACAAAACTTCAGGGTCAGAAAAATAAGCAAGAAGGAAGAATATGGAAAGAAGAATGCACACTTCCTAAATGAAACTGTTCTAAAACAGCAAACAGCAAACTTGTAGATGTTCCCATCCTCTGGGGCATAACACTTAGCACATCTCTAAGAAGAACAAACTACTAGGATTGTCGAAGATGTAAAGTAGCAAGGTCATTCGACATGACCGCTCTAAAGCAATCATAACACTTAAACTATACAACATGCTGCTGTAAAACACAGCCAGCATTCGACCACACAGCCAACTATCCTCCGTGGACTAATTATTTTTAAAAGTTAGACAGAAGGCCGTTAGAGTTTTAGGCACCCTTGTCAAGTTAGGAGTGGATAAAATCACGTTTCTGCCAAGCATGTGCTTAAAGGAATATGGTATTCGATGCCTTTTATTTTTCCTGGACTAAGAATGTTTTCATCATGTGAGCAACCAATAAGCTGGGTAGAGCAATATTTTGCAGTTCTGGATGAGAGAAGTATGTGGTAATGGGTGATACTATAAATACTAAATGATATATAAATGTACTTTCTTATCCAAGTAACTCTTCTAAAAAAGGTGACAGAGTTAAACGCTCTTAGATGAAGCCACCAAGTACACTATAATTTCTGTAAGCAGAAATTGAGTTCCAAAAAGATGAGACTGTTAGCGAATCTGAAGGATCTCCTAGTTGAAATACTGAAAGGTCGCCAGATAACGTCACAAATGACCTAAAGCTAAATGAAATTTATTTAAAGGAACAAGTACAAAGAAGTAAGAGTAAACAAAACCCTGGTCACAAGTCAGAGAATCTTCAGACATGACTGGAAGATCCTGTTGATATTGAATTTAGCCTCTCTTGCTTACAGATGATGAACTTGGACAACATTCACAACCCCTCTTCCTCTGGCTTCCTAAGAGATAATATTACTCCTACAGCCTATGAATGGAAGTTACTGGCTGTGTTCAGTAGCAATTTGCTATATGGAAATAATTGCTATTGAGTTCTTTAACCTACAATCTTTACATACATATTACATTAGAAATTTTCTTGTGAGCCTTGCCTCAACATTCTTTAAAATATACTTATTCATAAAAATTATCATTTATAGTGTAAGCAATAGCTATATACAAACCACTCAAATAACACCTAATAAGCAAGGAAAGAAAGGAAGGAGGGAAGGAAGGAAGGAAGGAAGGAAGGAAGGAAGGAAGGAAGGAAGGAAGAAAGAAAGGAAGAAAGAGAGAGAGAAATAAAGAAAAAAGAAAGATAGAAGAAATGAAAGAAAGAAAAAGCCATAAAAATGGCAAACTCTTGTATTTGTCCACAAGACAATGTTGTTCTTCATGATGCTTTATTATATATATTATGTATTTATATATATATATATATATATATATATATATATATATATATATATATATATATTTGTTGAAATGGAATTCTTTATACATAGTTTTTTTAAACCATATACACACAGCAACCAGCCATTGCTCCCACCACTTATATACAAAAGAACTCAAAAATACACAATGGCTATTTCTTTTCCTCTGTCACATATAAGTTTTGAAGACTTCACAATTTATTGATGGTCAGGTGGGGAAAGAGAGTTTTTCTAAAATGTGAATGTTTCTAAAAAGACCACTGTCTTCTCTGTCAGAATCAGCTTCAAATCATCTTCCCACTGAGATCATCTCTGTTTGACACATTCCATTCCAGAAAAGCTGATTCAAGTTTTAGATTCCTGTGGGGTCTTCATAACATGATGTGCAGTAATGAAAAAGTATAAGACTAATGCTTAAAGATTTCTTGTCCGAAGAATTATTTCTTATGTTATTTCATTTTATTAGATATATGTTGATTTTCTTTTTCTTAAGGATGTCTTATTTACATTATCAATTTTTCAAAACAGTTCCAATAAGGGGTAGGTAAAGTTAACATGGATGTTCATAATTATATTACTTCAATATCATAATAAAATATAATATTTGAGGACCAATGCTAAGTGGTATTTATTTAGATGCTTAATGAGTCTTTAGGACACTTTTTATCTTCAAATATGTTTAAGACCAGTCACCTTGAGATTAAATAAAAAAAAGTTTCCCTATAATGAAGTCAGGGTGGTGGCTCAGTTTCTAAGAGCACTTAGCATGCAAGCAAGAATATCAGGATTTGGATCCCAGAACTCACATAAAAGCTGAGCCTGATTATGACCACACCTGTACCAGCAGGACATAGAGCACAGAGACAGGAGGAATTGGTGAATTTCTTGACAACAGCACAGTCAGACACTTTACCTCAAGGGAGAAAGGATGATAGAAAAAGACCCTCACATTCTCCACTAACCCTCTTCATAGTCACACAAGCACCCATATATTCCACACTGGTACATATAGACACACACACACACACACACACACACACACACACACACACACACACACCAAGAAACAGAAAAAGAATATGTAAATAGAATTTGATTATCTAATATACATCAGTGAAGCTAGTAAAGAGTATCATTTTTAATATGATCACAATTACACATAAAATGTATTAGATTTGATACTTTCTATTATAATTTTAGTATTTTAATGTGTGAGTAAGAAATTTGAATCTTTTCAGTTGTTTGAATAGAATGCATAAAAAATTCAGTCATTCACATTATATATTATTAATAATGGCTTGCTTTCACATGGCATTACCTAGTAGCTGGGATTTTCATGTTAACCTCAGGCTGGAGTCTTGATATGCATGTGTGTTTTCTCTGCAATAATCAATATTGCAGAAGAAGGATCATGTGGTCTGTGGTTGAGCAATGATCTCCCTAAATCTTGAAACTGCTTGCTGATTATCTCCTTTTGCATGTATAATTCATAATTTTTCAGGTTATTCATGTTTCTTTTTAACTCCATACAACTTTCTCATATTTTTATAATTGTATAATTTTTCTGTTATTGATTTACAAATTATTCAGAAACTCATTTTCCCTTATTATTTATGACTCCAGGTTTTCCTGTTTGATGTTGGTATGGCTACGTTGATCTTAGCAATTTACTTTCATGGCCCTGGATCTATTTATCATTTTGAGCCATAGCAAATGTTTTTTGAAAAATCTCAAACATTGGCATCATTTGGAAGTGTTGTGCTTATTGCTAGTTTTGATATATATAAATATATAATCTCCAATATATTTACTCACATACTGTGAAATTGATCCCCTGATGTTTTTTGCTTTTATTTCCCCCTCTACTAACCAACCTGTTTCTTAACTATTACAGCCCCTTAGTGTATTTCAATTCCTTCCAGCTTTGTTTCCCTACCTGTCATTTTCTTTACTGTCTATGTACTTTTTATCTCATTTATTTTTACTGGAATTTAGATCTTCATGTTAGACTTAGGCTGGCTCAATTATGCATGAGTAAATTTTCTTCTACGCAATCTAAAATTCTATGTCACATAATTTTAATTAATTAGCTAATTTATTTATATTTTATGCAATCTGTGCAAGTCCCATAGAACTCAAGTGGAGGTCAGAGGTCAGAAGTCAGCTTTCAGAAGTTAGCATTTTCCTTCTAGGTTCCAGCTGTGCTGGCTGGCATACCACGAATGGCTTTGGCGATCTAAGCCATTTCCTGACCACCTAAATCTCATTTTTTTTACATAATATGAATTCTACTGTTATTCAGTTTCTCATGGATTCAGAAACAGCCATTTAAATTGTGATATTCAGTGAATTCAAACACTTATATGGAAGTATTATAGTAAACATTTCTTTTAAGAAGTCAGTGTTCTACTTCCCTCAGTTAGATTTGTACATACTAATGTGGAAAACTTGATGTTAATTTTCTTAAGTGAAGTATTGGACAGTATACTTATATCGCCTTTCTTCCTTTCTTCCTTCCTTCCTCCCTTCCTCCCTCCCTCTGTCCCTCTCTTTCTCTCTCTTCCTTTCTTTTTCTTTCTTCTTGTCTTTCTTTTCACAAATTTTAAAAGAATAATCATACTGTGAAAATCCATATCATTGTTCTCAGAACTATGAAGTTTATTACATTAAGGATAATACATAATAATTACTTAGCTACTTATGGTGGTAGGTACCTATGATATCAATTCTTGGGTGGGTGGATGCTGAAAGATATCAAGTTCAAGGCTAGACAAATTTACTTTGTAAGGTCAAAGTTAATTTGTGCAACATCACAGGTCATGAGCTTTGTCTATAGGTCAGCTGCACAATATGCTCTGAGTATGTACAAGACTCTAGGTTTAATCCCTGGTATCTAAAAAAAAGTAAAGAATCATGTGTAACATCTATTTAAAACATTGCCTTAAGAAGTTTTTCTATTTCTATATATGTCACAGTCTTTGTATGATTCCCAGCTTGTGCAGAGGAATGCTGAGTAGACAAGCATTATACTCTAGAACATCTGCTGCTAACAAGCAAGAGCTAAGATTCAAATCCAGGAAGATCTGTCGCAGAATCAATACTCTCAATTAATCTACATGCTTCCTTTTCAGGCGTGCTAGTCTTTATTGTTAAAACTCAAGAAGTTGATTAAGTATCTTTCATTTTACTTCATAGCTTTTTATCCTGATATCTATCATGTGGCGGTCATACCTCTTTTTTGAGACCTAACATTACATTAAAGGATTTACCTAAGCCATGAGATGTAAACATTTTCTTCTTTAAAATACTTGAATCTATTCAAAATTAAATAAATACTACAGCAATAAATTTAAAATTAAAAGAATAATGCAGAAACCCACATGAGGGACCAACAATCAGAGGAAAATGCAATATATACAGGACAGTTTCATAATGCGATGGAGAGGGAAAGATAGTCTGAGACTGACAAACATGACCTTCCAAATACCATCTTCTCTCCATCTATGGTTGAAGCAATATAAATTATTGCAAAGCCTTACATACTACAAAGAAATGAACAGATTTAAGTCAGACCAAGAGCAGCATTTGGCTATTCTATATGATTACCATCTAGTCCAGGATTCATTGCCATGTGTCTACTTTGAATTCATCATTTCCTTTCACATGAACAGGATAAGACAGTAACATTATAGAATTAAATGTGATGTGTCATAGAAATGCCAGGGTATAATGGCTAGGCTTTCTCATTAAAATACATTTTAGAGTTACATAGTATCTAATCATTGTACGCTGGTAGGAAGCTGTGCTGTAACTGGACTTAATACAAATAAGGATAGCACCCATGGAAATGGATTAATTTCTAAGCATTGGTTTCTTTATTATGTAGAGAAGGCTTTGGCTATATCATCTTCTAAACATTCCCCACAGAGACTGTTGTGTGTGCGTGTACACATATGCTCTTGTGTACACCTGTCTGCATAACTGTAGCTGTAGCGATATATATATATATATATATATATATATATATATATATATAT